>JAJAGP010005304.1:0-35323 GCA_025084515.1 Ancistrus triradiatus
CCATACTTGGCATGTTCATGTGCCTGTGAACTGTAAGGCCCTACTGTTCTTCGAGACAAAATGCTAATGGTGAGAAACACCACAATGGTGTGAAACACCACAGCGTGTTACTTCCTTTTTGAAAAGTTGGTACCAGATCTTGCATTGGATATAAAGTTGAGTTTAAGCACAACATTTAGGTTTTTCACTGGTCTCCCATCGTGTTAAAAGGTAAGCAACTTTCTGTTGTATGTATGACAGGCAAATGGCATGTTTAGCTGATTTTCTAAACAGAAAATGAGTAAACATAACATTTTAACAAATATAATGCATACAATTTAAACGTGGTGTGTGCATTTTTGCAGTTTTGCATTTTCACAAAATTTTTTAGATGCCCGAGTACTATGTTTTGGTCTTAATTAACCTAATTGAAGTGTCAGTGGTTTATTAAAATTTGCAGGTGTATTAACTTTTTTTCATTTAGAAAATACAAAAAAATAAGACCATATCTATCTATCTATCTATCTATCTATCTATCTATCTATCTATCAAGCTATTTATGTATGTAGATATATATATATATATATACAAATGATTGCAAGACTTTGTTATTAGTATCACAATATTTCTCTTATACACAGATGAGTGCCTCAGGCATTCAGTTGCTTGCAGTGCTGTTGGTCTGTGTGAGCAATACGGAGGCTACTGGAGGATCGGTAAGTATAAATAACATTCAGAAGAACAAACTATAGAAGAGAATTTTTTCAGTAATATGCTGGCATACCTGTAACGGTATAAAATTCCACATATACAGTTCTTAAACTTCAACTATGTTACAAATTTATTGTTAATATTTCCATACATAGTCCTAATTTTTCACATTTATAAATATTCAATGCAATCTAGCATTACCTACCCTGTGAATCCTTACTTATATAATCACGATGACACTGTCTTTTAGTTTACACTGAAAACGTGGGACAAGAAAGACCAGCCGCTGCAGGTTTTCTCTTCAGTCTACAAGGTACAAGTAAATTTCACAATGTTTTCTAGTTAATAAGACATAAACGTTTGATGAATGTTTGTATGTCTTGTTTATGGATTTTTTTCAGGAGATAGAAGCGCTTAAGTATGATCAAGCATTGCTGAGAGAGAAACAAGAGGGCATGTTCCAGGTAACAGCATACAACAAAGTCATACTTCATTCAAAGCTGTAAAGGTCATTACTTAATGTATTTAAGCATTTTTAAGTTGTTTTAAATAAATAATTACATATTTGTGCAGGCCTTGATGCAGTGTACACAAAAGCAAGCAAACCCATACATGGACGTCAATATGACTTCCCTGCAAGAAGGTCAGTACTCTTTTATTCTTTTAAAATACACTCGCAGTAAATAGGGCTCTTATTAGGAAGGCTGTTGGTTAGCAGGGGCGCTAAATGGGCCGCTTTGAAGGACTGTATTATTTTTAAGGGTAAACTAACTAAAGTGGCAAACTAAACCAAGTCAGTATTATCCCAAGGCTTTCTGCATCTGCATATCAAGATACATTTTACTTTGGGATTTTGGCCCTAAAATGACAATATTTATCTTACATTTATTAGGCAATCATTACATAACAGCTGTAATAATAATAATAATAATAATAATAATAATAATAATAATAGGGTGCTCGGGTGTTCTAGAGCCTAACCCGGTACTCACTTTTGCACAGGCTGAAGTACACCCTGGTAAGAACTGGGTTGGGCTCCAAAGGTTATTCCTTAATATGTTGTCATCGAAATGTTGTTTTATCTATCAATCATTCATTTGTAAAATACTTTACATTAAAATATGCTTCTTATTTTTGTATAAGAACTATGTATAAGAAATATTATTGCATTGTTGGTAGGCAGCAGCTCTACACTGCACATTCTCCCAGAGGATGAAGATGAGGATGATGAGGACCTCACTGGTGGGAGCTATGATCCCTGCTATCACTACACAGTGCTTGACCAGGCATGGAGAGCCACCACCTACACCACCAAGAATGTCTCCTGTGATCGTAATGTGCAGTGGAATGGCTGGTACAGACTGTTCTACAAAGGCAAATCCATCCAGATGCCTGAGCTGTGTGTGAAGAAGGAGACCTGTGGTACCCATGCCCCACTGTGGCTGGCAGGTGGACACCCTCGCAGGCGCGATGGCGTTGTCAGACGGAAAGTCTGCGGCCACTGGAACAACAATTGCTGTGCCTTCAAATCTCCTCCCATCCAAGTGAAAGCATGCAAGGGCAATTTTTACGTCTACAAGTTTGTGAAGCCACTCACCTGCCATTTGGCTTACTGTGCAGGTGAGAGCTGAACTGTGATTCAAGATATTCTACAACTCGTTCATTATTGTGTTTTAGATGTTCTTCATGACTGTTTTTTCAGATGTTAACACTCTTGTGTGTGGGAAATGCAAGAAAAGTGAAACTTGCAGAAGCAGGGACAAGATCAACTGGTTTTGTAAAAAGAACAAAAGAAAATGTAAGTCTGAATGTTCTCTGTATTTCCTGTATATAAACATTATTTATAATATAAATAGGGCATTTTAACTGTATTTTAATCTAGGTTATTGAGTATAATTATTTTAATTTGTTCTTTATTGCTGTAAAAAGATATCTACATTAGCCACTATAGACACTGGAGTGGTGCAGCAGTCTAATAAACTAAATAAAAAAATTAACCATATGATGCTGGACAAACAGCACAAACATTTATCTATCAATAAATACAATCCAATGACATGGTCAATTGATAGTTTTTCCCCCCACTAACCTAATATTTAACATTTCACAATTTTACTAACCACACATTTCAATTCTAAAGATGGAAGCAAATCATACTGGTGATGAATTATACAGTCTTAGAGTACAATTTACAAATACAATTTGAATTCATTAAACCATACAAATAATGCACAATAAATATAGCTTGCCATATCAGTTGCATTAGACTGAGTAAATGAACATTTCTGTATCTGCTTAATCGAGATTAGATTAAGAAAATAATGCTTTGTCTATAGAAGTTATTACAAGTCATAGTCCTAGTCCTTACTTATTACTGCACCATGTTTCCCTACAGTGAAACCCAAAGTGCACTTCTTTGCTACCTATTCTGGCAAACTGACAGGGAAAGTGAACCGAATCCAGTACAATAAGGTGTATGTCAACGTCGGAAGTGCCTTCAAGCGTCGCACGGGTGTGTTTACAGCTCCAACGTCAGGTGTCTATCAGTTCTTCTTTTCCACTCAGAGTGGGAGCAACGGGACTAAGACTGACCTGTGGCTTGTTGTGAATGGTTATTGGGTTGCTATGTCTCATACTCTTGTTGGTAAGTCAAACACAGTGGGAAATCTGTCTACATACATGGTCACGCTGCGTAAAGGTGCGGTGGTGTATGTGACCCAAGACTGTGGGTATTCCTGGGCTACCACTGCATCCAACACCATTGTATTTGGGGGTTCACTGCTTTTAGGAAAATGATAAATAACAATGGCTTTACAAAAGATTATATGAATTGCTACAAGTGTGTGTGTATATATATATATATATATATATATATATATATATATATATATATATAAATATATAATAGGATTCTATATATATATATATACTCCTATATATAATACTGCTCAAAAAAATAAAGGGAACACTTGGAGTTATATTGTGCTGTTTAAGTGTTCCCTTTATTTTTTTGAGCAGTATATATGTATATATGTTTAAGTGTTCCCTTTATTTTTTTGAGCAGTATATATATATATATATATATATATATATATATATATATATATATTATAATGAACCCAGCTATTTCATTGTTCAAAACACATTGCTAACATAATGTTAGCATTTCATTAGTCATGCCCGTTTTTGCTTTGTTTTATTTTTTGCCCTTCTCGTTTGTATTTGGTGCTAGTTTCAGATGTAAATGTAATACTTATTTCTACGTCATTCTGTTTGAATTATATGTCATTGTAATTTCTGTGTCTAAAACCTTTTCACGTTGTTTTGAAAACTGGTAGACCGTTTAGCCTGCATGACTGTAATTCCCTCCTAAGACCATATAGGGGCAGTAGAGTTGTTTCTGTGTGTAACACCCTAAATACACACAAGATGGCCTCCCAGTCTAAACCTGGGCAACCTGTGGTTCTGTCAAGACAGCTGTATTAAATTTCCGAACGTTTTTGTTTCCTGTGTGTTTATTGTAGGTCTTTTCTAATAAACTGTCTGCAGTGGTCTTGTTTAAACATTGTTCAGGTGAAGCAGGTCTTAAATGTGAATTGATTTCACCCCGATACAATGCACTATCCAACATGCACGGGTTGCCATGTATGATATTTTCGCTAATTTATTTCTAAATTTAATAATATGATTTCATTTGCTCTCAAATCATATCATATTATGATTAAAGGTGATTACCTACTATTAAAGGTTCTTCAACAGGGACAAATATATTTCAACTGTGATGGAAGGTGAGTCAGATCGTATTCTGTGTAAAGATGTGAACACCATCTACATCTCTACTGAAGCAGTTTATATGTTTTGGTGGGTTAATGTTTCACTTTCTTACAAGGATGTTGTGTGGGTAATAAGGGTTTATTGTTGTAATCACTGATATGCAGAGTAGCCATAACTTGTGATTAGAGTCCAAGGCTCTTGAGATTTAGTACCAGTGACCCAAGTTGTTTCTAAGCTAAAACTTATGAGGGTGTGTTAATATATCTACTAAAAGGGACATGTGTTATAGTCTTTATAGTGTATAATGCTACTATGTGAAAGCCGCTAACGTACAGATCTTAAGCAGGCAACAAAACATTCTTAGGCAATAGGCCTATCTTTATTCTAAGAATAATAATAATAAAGTAATAAATAATACACAGATATTTTAATGGATCTTGATTTGCAGTGTGTCATATAAATGAAATGAAAATCAGTTATCAGCAGCAGAAATAGTGAAAAACAAGCATACATATTAATTCCTTTGCCAGTTACACTAAAGCTCAAGTTCCTCAACCACTACCAAATCTCACAAATAGTTTTGCTTCAAATCTTACTGTATATTATATTATTGTAAATAGTACTACAATTAAATTTCTAATTCAGATGTCATTGCTTTAATGCTCGGGTCTTGCAGCAGTCTGATATTCTAGCTTTGTTCAAGTCCTGGCACCTTCCAGCTGGATGAATCTACAGGCACAGTTGGCAGTGTCTGAGAGCGTAGGCTGGGAGGCATCCCCCTGCAACCCCTGCCAGCTCTGTGATCCGGCCTCCCGCCCAGGGCAAGCTTATGCCTATGTCCTGGGTTCTCTGAAATAGGTGCTAGACTCCAACCATGACCAGGACACAGGGATAAAACATGAAAAACAGAATTCATGGCTCTGTGCAAGGTTGTAAACCTGCCATGTTCCCAGTGTTTCCAGATTAGACTTCGAACTTGCACCACAATAAAAATAAAGTTACTGATGAAGATGAATGAAGAAAGGAGTGACAGAACCATATATTAAAATGTAATTAATTTTTTTTTTTTACTTGTTTTTAAAGTGCATCCCACACCACAAAAAAGCATGTACCAAAAAGAATATACAACAGCAAATTAAGGACACAACAGCAAATTCAGAAACACAGAGTACAGGGTTGCGGGAGAGCCGATGCCTAGTCGGCTATATAGGGTGCAAGGCAGCAACAACCATAGACAGGGCACCAATGCATCGTAGGGCACATACTTACACACTCATACTCACACCCAGACACTGTGGCCAGTTTAGCATAATCAATTAACCTACTACATGTCCACCTGGAGTAAATCCACGTGGACACGGGTTCAGGCCTCGAGTCTGGTTACTGTGGACTGTGGTAGCCTAGCGGGTAAGGTACTGGACTCTGGACAAGAAGGTCCAGGGTTCAAATCCCACCTCTGCCAAGCTGCCACTGTTGGGTCCTTGAGCAAGACCCTTAACCCACAATTGCTTGGATTGTAAGACTGTACCAATTGTAAGTCGCTCTGGATAAGGGCGTCTGCTAAATGCTGTAAATGGAAATGTAAATGTTACTGTATGTATGGAGCTTGGCATGTTTTCCTGCATCTTCATGAGTTACCTCCAGGTACTTAGGACTCAGACTAGATAAGGATTGTATTCCTATTTAACTGACAGTGTTTCCAGGACAGGCTCTAGGCCAGTTGTGTAACAAGAAAATATAAATATTTTGTTAATGAAGTCGATATTTAAATATTTGTTTGTACACTCAACAGGCACTTTATTTGGCAAAAGTTGCTAGTACTGGGTTGAACCCCCTTTTTCCATCACAACTGCTTCAGTTCTTCATGGCATATAGTAACAAAGTGCTGGACACATTCTTCAGAGATTTTGGTCCATATTGACATGATTGCATCATGCAGTTGCTGCAGATTTGTTGGCTGGACATCTCCGATTAAGATCTGGTGACTGTGGAGGGCAGTTGAGTACGGTGAACTCACTGTCATGTTCAAGAAACCAGTTTGAGAGGATTTGAGCTTTCTGATATGGCACGTTATCCTGCTGGAAGCCATCAGAAGATGGTACACTGTGATCATAAAGGGATGAATATGGTCAACAACAATACTCAGGTAGGCTGTGGTGTTTAACCAATGCTCATTTGTGTGACTATTTGACTAAGGTAAGGTCTGGTCAATGTTCATTTTGGTCAGCGTTCTGTTTCACAGAACATAATGCGGACATTAAATGTAAAATATGCATATATGCTTATACAGTGGTGCTTGAAAGTTTGTGAACCCTTTCGAATTTTCTGTATTTCTGCATAAATATGACTTAAAACATCATAAGATTTTCACACAAGTCCTAAAAGTAGATAAAGAGAACCCAGTTAAACAAATGAGACAAAAATATTATACTTGGTCATTTATTTATTGAGGAAAACGAACCAATGTTACATATTAGTGAGTGGCAAAAGTATGGTGAACCTTTGCTTTCAGTATCTGGTGTGACCCCCCTGTGCAGCAATAACTGCAGCTAAACGTTTCCTGTAACTGTTGATCAGTCCTGCACACCGGCTTGGAGGAATTTTAGCCCATTCCTCTGTACAGAACAGCTTCAGCTCTGGGATGTTGGTGGGTTTCCTCACATTAGCTGCTTGCTTCAGGTCCTTCCACAACATTTCCATTGGATTAAGGTCAGGACTTTGACTTGGCCATTCCAAAACATGAACTTTATTCTTCTTTAACCATTCTTTGGTAGAACGACTTGTGTGCTTAGGGTCGTTGTCTTGCTGCATGACCCACCTTCTCTTGAGATTCAGCTCATGGACAGATGTCCTGACATTTTCCTTTAGAGTTCTCTGATATCATTGAGAATTCATTCTTCCATCAATGATGGCAAGCCGTCCTGAATCAGATGCAGCAAAACAGGCCCAAACCATGATACTACCACCACCATGTTTTACAGATGAAATTAGGTTCTTATACTGGAATGCAGTGTTTTATTTTCTCCAAACATAACGCTGTTCTTTTAAGCCAAAGCGTTCTATTTTGGTCTCATCCATCCACAAAACATTCTTCCAACAGCCTTCTGGCTTTCCAGAAGGCTATTGGATCTTTAGCAAACTGCAGACGAGCAGCAATGTTCTTTTTGGAGAGCAGTGACTTTCTCCTTGTAACCCTGCCATGCACACCAGTGTTGTTCAGTGTTCTTCTGATGGTGGACTCATACACAATGGTCTTGAATTTCTTCAATTTGTACACAATCTGATTGTCATCCCATTGATTGAAAACACCTGAATCGAATTTCACCTTCAAATTAACTGCTCATCCTAGAGGCCCACATACTTTTGCCACTCAGTAATATGCAATATTGGATCATTTTCCTCAAAAAATAAATGACCAAGTATAATATTGTTGTCTCATTTGTTTAACTGGGTTCTCTTTATCTACTTTTAGGACTTGTGTGAAAATCTGATGCTGTTTTAGGTCATATTTATGCAGAAATATAGAAAACTATAAAGGATTCACAAACTTTCAAGCACCACTGTATAAGATAACTTTTGCTTTTACGTCTGAATGGAAATTGGATACTTTGATAAATTTAGCTAGACTCTCTTCTGTTACGTCATTGCAAACATCCGGAACTCAGCTGCATATCCTCCAACCGTGGTTTAAGAAACAAGTCTAGACACATGCACACACTTTGAGGACATTTTTTTTCAGGTTTCAGTTCAGCTGTCCACTTTTGCTGTCACAGGAAAACTAAGCTATTCTTGAAGAAATGGCAGTGGTGGAGCTGTGGTTAAAGTTCTGAACTACTGACCAGATGGACGCTTCCAGTCCTGACTCTTTCAAAACTGCCACTGCTGGGCCCTTAAGCAAGGCCCTTAAGCCGCAGGTGCTTGGATTGTATGTTGTAAGGGCATCTATTAAATGTTTTATATCGAAATCCTCCAACCATCATCGAAATGAACAATGAGAGTAAAAGTGTAGTGGTGGTAGTAGTAGAACAGAGGAGAGTAACTCTCTGCCAGCTCTGGTTGGCTGAGGACAAAGTGCCGCCCAGGACTTTCCTGCAACTGACTCCAGATCCTAGAATGACTTTGTGTATCGGACTACGTAATGCAGATATGCATATTTTGACATCATTTTATTTGAACTATTACTATAAGACTTATTTTATTAGATAAATTAGTTTCACTCTTACATTTATCATCTACCCCACCCAAGGAGGTCAGGTCCCTTTTTGAGAATTGGTTCTCTCAAGGTTTTCTTTCTCATAAGCTTTATGGAGTTTATCCCTGCCACTGTCGCCCTAGGGCTTGCGCAATTTGGGATTGGCCCTAGTATTAGAAGATAATCTAAAATTGTAAAGTTGCTTTGAAACAATGCTCTGTTGTAAAAAGCGCTATACAATAAATCTGACTTGACGTGACACTGACCATACACTCAATAAGATGAAAAAGAAGAAGTTCGTGCCATTGATTCATTGTACCATATTAAATGTCAACTATGTCTACCAAGCCAACAGGAATATGGCACATGGGTGTAAACACGACTTGATTCTGCTTTACAAACACTGTTTCTGATATTGGTTAAGAGTTAAAACAAACGAGGATGAAGTCAAGTCAAAGTCAAACAACTTTATTTATACCAAAGGGCAATTCAGTTTAAGCAGTCTACCCAGACCATACGTACATATATGAACATAGACAATAAATAAACATACAAAAAATCCAAATAATATTACATGATTTCATTCCAAATGACCACTATCATGGTTTAACAGTCTAATAGCAGAAGTAAAAAAAAATATTCGAAAATGGTTTGTTTACTGGGAACAATAAACTAAACCTGGAGGACAGAATATGGTCACGTTGGGATATTATATCTCTAGCTTTTTGTTCCACCTGCCTCTCCCACAAAGAACACAAATCTCTCAGCTGGACTCCAGTTATTTTGGAGCAGTCCTTAACAATACTATAAAGGCTATTATTGTTTTTACAGACAGGCTATCAAACCACCAAATACGAGAAAATTTTAAAATACTTTCAGTAAAGGACTGGTAACTTTTGAACAGACTAAATAAATAAAGCTGAATGAAAAAGAATATACAAGAAATATCTAATTTCAGAGACTATAATTAATTTCACTTCAGATTGTATGCCACAGTTTTTTAGTTTACTTCATATGTTTTACTAATGTCAGATTTCACACACTGTCACACAATGCCGGAGACCTGGTTCAGTACTTCGTCGGATTTGGAGTTTGGCATGTTCTCTGCATGTCTGCGAGGCTTTCCACCAGGTAGCACTCAGAACTGGTGGCATGAGGGCGTTTTTACTGCATTCCTTCTCCTTGAAGTCTGGAAAATATGCCTAGGTTTTGGTTCCCAATGTTGTTGGTGGACAGAAAGGAACTGTCTGCCCTGCTAATGCCGAATACGCCACCTACAGTGCGTCAGAGAATGTTTTGTGCACCTTGGTCTCACACACGCACACACACTCACACACTCACGAGCTTTAGGTCAGCCTTTAAAGAAGGAGGAGCAGCTCGAACGCTACTGGAATACAATTCCACAAGCCGTTGTGTGTATGGAGAGTCTGAGGGAGTTTACACAGGCATGGAGCTGCGTTCACTTTAACGGCTAACAGACTAACCCGTACCTCCCAAACACAACTCATCTCTGAAACACTCACGCAACAAGTCGCCAAAATGACTGAGACTAAATGACGAGCTGCGTTTGACGCTGGATTTTGGGAACCGGGACTCAAAGCAAACTGCCGAAGTGTTTTCTTTACCTTTTGTATGCTTGTTTTTTGAAAGCACATTTATTTTAAAGACGCCTGGCTAACGGATGATGTGCTCATTCTTCTCGTTACGTTTCTAAACGCAGATAGGATACATTCAGTGAAGCGGTTTCACTTTATTTTGTACGTTGTTTATTTGTTTTCCTTTAAAAAACAAACGGCATCATGGCCGAACACGAGAGTTTGGAGTTTGGAAAGGCAGATTTTGTGCTTCTGGACAACGTGTCTTTGGAAGAATTTCTGGCCAACCTTAAACTCAGGTAAGCAGAAGCTGCACGGTCGTTCACCTTCGTTCTCGCACACTATCACTGTATGAAACTTTACACTGTAAGTAATGCTTTCTGGTCATGATGTTGCTGTAGTGCGGCTTAAACTACCTTTATTATTATTATTATTATTATTATTATTATTATATTACAGGAACAATGTACTGTGAAGGTTCATAGTAAAACTGTGAATTGTTGGCAGTTTGAATGTGCACTTTCAGTTTGACCATAACGTTCACAGTTCTGCTATTAATTTTTGATGGTAATTTGGCCACTTCATGGTTCTACTTTCAACATAGAGAAACTCCTAAACTAGGTTGAGTGAACTGACCATGAATTATTTCACTGCTCTAGTAATGAGTTTTGATGGTAATTTGGCCACTTCATGGTTCTACTGTCAAATTCCACAGTACTTTTTTCCTGGTATTATTAAATAAAGTTTAACAATTGACCAAGTGTTTTCTATATCACACACACACAGACACACACATCCTTCAGCCATGAGATTAAAATCACTTGGATGTAATGAATAACACTGACAGTGTGATGCTCATGCTCTGGCAATGTTCGTCTGGGAAACCTTGGATATTACGTTGACAAGTACATAAATATTGTTGCCGACTGCATACACCTCTTCAAGTGTTCCATAATGGCCTTGGCCTCTTTCAGCGTGATAATGTGCCCTACCTCACTGCAAAATTTATTCAGGAATGTTTTGAGGAATATGACAAAGAGAGGCGTTGACTTGGCCTCCAGATTCCCCAGATCTTAGTCTGATTGAATATTTGTGGGATGTGCTGTACAAACAAGTTAATTCATGAATACCCCTCCTCGGAGCTTACAGGACTTTACAGGATTTGTTGCTAATGTCTTGGTGCCATATACCACAGGAGGTCAGATGTTTCTTGGAGTTCTGGACTTGGTCAGAGTGTTGGCACCACAAGGACACTAACTGATCAAACCTGTATGTATAGATCTAAACAGAAATAAATACAGTAGCATGTCTCTATCTATGTAGATGACTGGATGGGGAGATGGGTAGATAGACAGGGCTACTGTCTATTTCTGCTTAGACATATATACACTCACTGGCCACTTCATTAGGTAAACCTTGTCAGTAGCTAGTACCCAGAACTGCCTTAGTTTTTGTGATGTAGAGTCAACAAAGTGCTGGAAACATTCCTTGGAGATTTTGATCCATATTGACATGATAACATCACACAGTTGCTTCAGATTTGATGGCACAACCATGATATGAATCTCCCATTACATGACATCCCAAAGGTGCTCTATTGGAAGTCTGGTGAGTTGTGGAGGCCATCTGGGTACAGTGAACTCCTTGTCATGTTCAGGAACCAGTTTGAAGTTATTTGAGCTTTGTGACATGACATGTTATCCAGCTGGAAGTATCCATCAGAAGATGGTATGCTAAAAGGGACATGGTCAGCAACAATACTCAGGTAGGCTGCATCATTTTAAATAATGCTCAGTTGGTATTAAAGGGCCCAAAGTGTGCCAATAAAATGTCCCCCACACCATTACATCACGATCACCAGCAACAGCAGCCAGAACCTTTGATACAAAGTAGGATGGGTCCGTGCTTTCACGTGGTTTACACCAAATTCTAACCCTACCATCTGAGTGTCACAGAAGAAATCGAGAGTCCTCAGACCAGGCAACATTTATCCAGTCTTCTGTTGTCCAATTTGGTTGAGCCTGTGCAAATTGTAGCCTCAGTTGCCTCTCAGTAGCTGATAGGAGTGGCACCCGGTGTGGTCTTCTGCTGCAGTAGCCCATTTGCCCCAAGGTTCTAAATGTTGTGCATTCAGAGATGCTCTTCTGCATACCTCAGTTGTAACAAGTGGTTATTTGAGCTACTTTTTCCTTTCTATCAGCTCAAACCAGTCTGGCCATTCACCTCTGACCTCTGGCATCAACAAGCTATTTTTGCCCAGAAAACCTCCGCTCACTGGATATTTTTTCTTTTTCGGACCATTCTCCATAAACTCTAGAGTTAGCTGTGTGTGAAAATCCCAGTAGATCAACACTTCCTAAAATACTCAGACCAGCACATCTAGCACCAACAACTATGCCACATTCAGAATCACTTAAATCACCTTTCTTCCCCATGAAAGATTGAACTTCAGCAGCTTTTAACCATGTTTGTATGCCTAAATGGTTTGAGTTTCTCCTATGTGATTGGCTGATTCGATATTTGTGTTAATGAGCAATTGAACTGGTGTACCTAATAAATGAGCGGTTAAAAAATTAGTTTTTAGTAACTGGGCAATATGACAGTGTAACAATATGGTATATATTATCATTTATTAGGTGTCACTCAGGTAGCTGGTTGAATTTTTACATTTAATTTCTATGATTAGTTTAATTATCCTAGCTTTTCATTGTTAATTCTTTGTTTTTATGAAATATTCACGTTTAGAATGAAATAATTTGTTATTGATGTCATGCTATCATAAGTTTTACATTTTAAGTTAAGACATTCAGTAAGAATGGTCATAATGGTTTTCAGTTTGTGTTCCCTTTGTGTTTGACATATTTAGCAAATAAATGCCACACCTATCAAATTAAATCACCTATCAGATTGTTTCAGTTGTTGAATCAATGGGAAAAATATATGTAGTGTGTGCTCATATAGAAAACTGAAGATGTGCAGGAAATTTCAGTTCCACTGACTGTGTTCCACCCTATTGTTAAATATAGGGTTATACGATCATTTTATTGTTTTCGATAGCAGTCATTCCAGTTCCAGCGATTGTGTGTCCTATGGGAACTCTGGACAGGCTTTTCAAACACTCTTCTGTACCAACTGTTTATTCAAAAAACCAGAGCACAAATACTTGAGTCTATTTTTAAAGACATAATGATGCACAAAATCCAGTCAGACAACCTACAGGCAGAATAAATTACAGGGATTTCCAGTGCCTATTATAAGTACATTTGTCATATTCTCAACATGCGTGTCATTAACCACAGGCTACACCTGCTTAGACCAGGTGCCTTATGGAATCATGGGTGTGGGACATGGAAATTAGCCTCCAATTTTTCACCTCAATGTCACCTTGCAGCAAATAAAAACAAATTGCATTAAAATTATTTTAGGTGTTGGGTAGATGCTGAGCATGAACCAAAGATGTGTTCAGTAGATTCTGCAGTTCATTCAAGTTTCGTTCTAGCTTGGGTGTGATGCTGTTTTTCACATATTTGTGGGATTATTACATCATATTACGGCATGACATCATTAATCCACCTGCATTCCAAAATATTATTCATGCATTCAGTCATCAGATTCATTCATAGTAATCCATTCGGTTCCTAACAGCAGAGCTATTTGTGCCATACTGCTTTCTCTAGCTCTTCTTAACCATGGTCTGTCTGTAAGTGTTTGACTTTCTCTCCAGACCGGACATGGACTGTGCACTTTGTTATTTGCAGAGGGTGTGACCAGGCATGCTTCCTGCTACTTCCCCTGCTTCACATCTGTGTGTCTGGAGCATTAAGAACAGCAGAGAAGGCAGGGAAATGCCAGATTACAAACTCTGCCAAAGTCTGTTTGATGTGAGGAGGAGATACTCTGATTGAGTTGAGATTTACAAACATACTCCAGTGTCTGTGAATGGAGATTAGATTTAAAAGCATCCACTAGTGAAACCACTAGAGACCACTAGTGAAATTGCTTCTACTGTATATATTTTCTTGAATTGAATGCATTGTTTCATTACAAATCATACAGGTAGCATAACAATGTGTGTGAAAAGCTGATTCTTTAAAGGAATAGACTACATGCAGTACTGGGCAATAGTCTTGGGCATTCTATACTTTTCGGTTTTAAGTTTTAGTGGTCACTGCACTTTGTAGGTCTACAATTACAGATTGTAGTCCATCTGTCTCTCTACATACTTTACTCTGCTCCCTTTTACTCTGCCCTCTCATTGTCAGGACCACAAATCAGGTGCTATTTGGGTGGTGGATCATTCTTAGCACTAACGTAACACTGATGTTGGTGGTGGTGTGTTAGGGTGTGTTCTGCTGATACGAGTGGATTAGACACCGCAGTGCTGCTGGAGTTTTAAACCACCTCTGTGTTACTGCTGGACTGAAAATTGTTCACCAGCCAAAAATGTCCAGCCACCAGCATCATGTAGGCAGCGACTTGTGAGCACTGATGAAGGATTACAGGATGACTAACACAAAGTGTGCAATAATAGATGAGCTACTGTCTCTGGCTTTACATCTACAGGGTGGAGCAGTAAGGTGAATGTCTCTAATAAAGTGGACAGCACCTCACACTAACACACTACCACCACATAAGTACCATTACAGTACTGCGAATGATCCACCATAGTACCACAGATCCAAATAGTACCTGATCTGTGGGGGTCCTGACCATTAGAGAACAGAATGAAGGGGACTAACAAAGTATGTAGTGAAACAGCTGTGTATATTTCAAAATGTAATAGCATGTGGTATGTCCCTCCCTTTTGCTGTAATGACAGCATCCTCTCGAGCTGGCATTTACTCCACAAGCCTGAGCAAAATCTGATGATCCATGCATGACTTGACACTATTCCAAACAATATCTTGTGATGTTACTGAATTCTTGGCTTTCTCTGTCTTCAAGTGCTCCATAAATGCTCGGTGGACTTTAGGGCCAGTTGATTGTGGCGGAAAGCCTGTGACACTCGGCTCTTGATCTTCAAGTAGTTGTGAAGAGGCTAACCTCTGAGTTGTGTGGCAGAATGAATCCCCCTCCAAAGTATCTAACAAGCATTTTTACTAGTCGTCTCACTGTTTGTCTAAACACAATGGCAAACTAACCAAAATATGACCTCCAGAATCATGGACATTAATGTTAACTTGATCTACTTTTACTTCTGTAAGAGACTACTTTGCTGGGAAAGTGTTTCATTACTTAACGCAAGATTCACTTCCATTTAGCCATGAGAGCATTAGTGAGCTCAGCATACCAATTCATCCCAAAGGGGTTTAACAAGGTTGATGTTAGGCCTGTCAAATTCTTCCACACCAATTGCTGTCAATAATTTTCATGGGTCATGTTTTGCCCAGAGAACTGCCGCTCAGTGGATATTTTCTCTTTTTTGGACCATTCTCTGTAAACCCTAGAGATCCTAGTAGATGAAAATCCTAGTAGATCAGCAGTTTCTAAAATAGTCAGACCAGCCAGTCTGTCCCCAAACTTTTGCCACAAACTGGAAGCAGCAATTTAAGCACTAGGCACTTTCATGGAATGGTGGTCTAACATGCTGGCCCACCATGTCAGTTCAAGTCATGGTGGTGCCTTCTGGATGGGCTGAGCACCTCAAAGTCACTACTGGCCATAACTGAAGGATGGTAGGCTGGTCAGACGATCACCCCCCAGAGCTGTAACAGCTCAGACCAGCAATTTTAGGATTAAGATTTCCCTTCACTGTAATGATGCACTGTAGTAACTATGGAGATCTTTTGTCATCAGTCAAACTCAGACAGCCAGAAAGTAGAAGGTGATTCATCACTCTTGAGTTTCAATGTACAAAAACTCCTCTGATCAAGACATGTCATTGCTCATGGTGATCCTAGGATATTGTGCGGCTGCTTAGTCAGTCCAAAAAGCCCCTGAGGTCTTGCTTCTAGAAGCAGTTTGTGTTGCAACCGAGTACAGGTGATTGTGCTTCAGATTATGCTCTTTAGATTATGCAGTGATGAGAGCCAATGAACCATTCAAATACCACTATTTGTCTATGGAGGCTGCATGGCTGTAAAGTTTAATTTTATCCACCTCTCAGCAGGGGGTGTGGTTAAATAGCCAAACTCGCTGGTTAAAAGGCCAATTTACTTGCTTATTGTAATGATTTAATTACTAAGAAAAGTATTCCACCCTGGGTATTTTGTTAGTTGTGTTTATACAGATGTAGCAGCCATCTAAAAGCAGCAGTACCATGGAGAACAAGGGACTAAATTTAGCAGCTGGGATTAGGATCTTTCCCTGATTCAGGGAGTGGAGAACTGTAACTGAAGAGACTGCTTTTCAACGGGAGTTGACCTACATGACTGCGGTCACCATTCAGCTGTCAAAACCCACTTAGGCTCCTCATGATGGGATGTGTAATCTAAACCCATGTCATTACCACTAGCATACAGTATCTGATGGTGATTTAATCTTAACTGTGTTCCAGTCTATGTTTACATGGGACCCACATGTTGAACAAGATGTTAAGGCACCTAGTGAGCACTGCTCACTGAATGTGCCCTCACTGCCTGCCTTTATATGGCAGTGTTGTTTTGTCTGCCTCAAAGATCTTGGGAACATTCTGGCAATCAGCTGCACATTTCCAAAAACAATTCTGAGGGCTGCCGAGGACATTTTCAGAATTTTTCCCGGCAGCAGTCCTGATAATTCAGATGAAATGGCTGATTACCGTTACACCATGTCAGCAGCCTGACCTGATGTCTCCATGCTAATTTTCTGTCCAATACATCCTATATACGTCATTAGACGGGGATCTAAAGATAAGCTTTTTACCAAGAAGTACTGGTTCCCCTGTTGTGAGATTAACAGGAACGCCCAAAATTAAATTAGCATATTTTTGTTTTTTTTTGTTGTTGTTGTTTTTTTTAGAACTTTGTTCCTCTAGATTAGGCATGAATAAAATTTTGTTCAGCAAATTATGGGACTAGAAAAATTTAAAGTTCCTTTTTGTCAGGGCAGGGTGAGGTAATTATCCAACTTTGCTCATTCCACATGTCACCAGTAGCTGCACTATGTAACACAATTTTCTGAGCTGTTCTTACATAAAAGATAATAAAAATAAAACACACGTTATACATTGCAACAGTTAATTTGCAATAATTGAAGTGTATTTTTATTTGAAAATAGTTTGTATCTACATATGTATAAAATTTGATTGCAGGATTATGTAGAAGACTTGAAAATAAGATAAAATGCTTGAATTACATTGTACCTGTGGTTCTGAGTCTCTGGTGTTAAATATGTATGTATTTATGTAAATGTACTTTTTGATAAATTTTACATATTAATATGTTGACTAATTTTCATCAGTTCATTTGTGTCCAATTACCAGCTAAATATGTTAAACCACAGATCTCATACCGAAGGGCTTTTACAATTTTCCTCATGTTAGTCCTCGTATTAGCTTGTGCGCATTTTATCTGTTCTTCTTATCACGTCTCCTCAAATCTGCATCCATTACAATGGTCCTCCAAGAAAAAGTCTTAAGGAAAGGTTCAAATGTTGATAAAATGGCAAACACTAGAATCCAGACCTATAAAACTTTGCTAGTGGTTTGTACTAATGGTTGAAGTACATGCATACACTGACTGCAGAGAACGTCAATAATTGGTCATTCAGACTGTCTCATTACCCAGCCGTAGGGTTTCTTTGTAGGTTAGAAAACTACATAGAGAATGGCATACATTGGAAGTAGGCACCAAGGGCACTCACTAGATATTGAGACAGACCTGATGAATACTCAGTAAAAGCGCTGGCACACTCAGGTCAAAATCTTGTCAAACGTTCCTAAATAAATATTCCATTATCATTTATTTAAGAAGAAGGTGCAAATGTGAACAAAGTGCTTGCACTGTAGAACCCTGTTAGAGAACGTGAAGCTACAACTTGACTTTAAACATCTAAAATCAAGTTAGCACCAACTTAACATCCCAATTAGAGTTGTTAATATTAACATCATGATACACTCTTCTGGATATCATCAGGTGTCTGTACTTTGATAATTCCAGCTTTAACAATCATTATAAAATGTAACTGGATTTTGAATTTTGGTATCAGTGATTTAAGGAAGTTAACACCACCTTAACCAAAGGCCTACTCAATTGCACTGGACAGCAAATATTTGACTTCCTGAACTCTGTTGGATGCATTTTATTGTTTCTTTTGGATGTGGAACACAAATCACTGGGACTGTGGTAGCCTAGCGGGTAAGATACTGGACTCTGGCCCAGAAGGTCCAGGGTTCAAATCCCACCTCTGCCAAGCTGCCACTGTTGGGTCCTTGAGCAAGACCCTTAACCCACAATTGCTTGGATTGTAAGATTGTATCAATTTTAAGTCGCTCTGGATAAGGGTGTCTGCTAAATGCTGTAAATGTAAATCACCTTAATTTTCCTGTCACATACAGTTTTGTAGCTGTAACCTATTTTTGTGATTTCCCTTTGCTATGCAAATGTTGTGTTTGGTGTGCTTGGGCATGCATAGTCAGGTTAGATGATGCTAGACAGGCTATTTAAGATGTTCATATTTACAGATTCTGTTTGGACTCGTGTTGACACACACTCTCTTTGTGCACCTAACGGTAGGATTTACCTTCTTGAGGAAGATTTAATACAACTGAAATGTCATGTCAGTGTTGCTACAGCCATTTGCAAACTGGTGAGGGATCACATAATGGAATGTTGACCTTCTGTCTGACCAATGTATGTAGCTTCTGTACTGAAAATACGAATTCTATTGAATACCCCAGTCTGCCCGGCTTTCAATGAGACCAGTGCCACATGAAGCCACCAGAGAGAGATATGGAGCCCAGATGAGACAGATCAAGATGCCACTATGCTTGAACCAGATGTGGAAAATGCCACTGATCCAGATGTTGAATCCTTTAAGCTTGGTTATTCTCATCTGATAACACAGCCAGAATTAAATTACAGGGTCTGGGATATGGATTGTCCAATGCTAAAAGCAGAACTACTTGGTTCAAGATCGAAAGAGTGCAATTCATTACAAGAAGTTCATTTTAATGTTTCTCCAAATTCCTGCATCGTAAAGCAAATGAGAAGTTATTTCTACGTTCAGCTTGTCACAGTCTATCATAATCTCACATTTTTTTTCAGGAAGAAAAACATTTGGAAAAATGTTGTCCAATGTTATTTTAGAATGGCACACTGTGTCCCCCTGTGTTTTTAATGTTGATTGGCTGAAATGACCAAAGTAAAGAGTCCATCAGTAACTATTGGACACTGCAGTTAACTGGCATCGACTCCATATTGACCTTCCCTTTATTCCCTGTATTAATATGACTGACATGCATTCTGTGGACATTTCCTCCACCTTGCTGTTGTTAGTGTGGGCTCTGGCACATCATTATTAACAAATGAAGTACTGTCTAAAGTGCCCCTAGTGTGTGAGTGTGTGTTCCTTATGATGGATTGGCATCCTGTATAGGGTTGTTCCTGCCTTGTCCCATATGCCATAATCTCTAGGGACCGGCTAGGCACCGGTTCTCCTGCAAGCCTGTCCAGGATAAAGTCAATAAGAAAGTGAGTGCTTGGGCCGAGTGAGTTCTTGGAGTGAGTGAGTGAGCTGTCTAATCTTATAAGTATGCTGCATCTTTGTATTCGTGTTTGGATGACTTGTTTGATACATACTATTGGTATGCAGGTTTGATGTTGCCTCCCTCTCATATAGGCATAATGCAACACTGTATAGTAAGAGTTAGTTTCTTTTTTGAGTGTAGCTGAGGATGTGATGAAAACTGAGATCCACCACCTGATCACTAGCATGGCTGATCCTTGATGAAAGTTCTGTGGCCATAACTAATGTAGAATGTGGCTGAGAAATGAGGCTGAGAAAGGTTGAACTGCAAGGTATCAATAAACACAAGTGCTGGCAGAAGAGCCTATTCAGGTTTGACCAGCACAAGAATGCCACTGGAACCTGAAGAGCTGGTTGTTAAAGACCTATGTAAGTAAGCATTTATCTGTAAGCCATAGGACAAATAGACATTGTGCCTCTCCCATTTCAGGGGCGTAAACACTTGCTCGCTTGTTGCATGGATCCCAGCTGTGACACATGGCAACCTGACTCCCTGCTTGACTCCACAGATATCAAAGTCTCCTTAGAGCTCAGGTAGACTGAACATAGCTTGTCACAAAGTTAAAGGCTCTTCGTCCTCTTTTTGCATGAGTAGCAAAGAAGCCGCACGACCTTACTCTTTAGAATATAGTAATGATCTAGTCCTCTTTTAACATTGCAGACTGAGTTATTTTTGTACTCTGAACTGAGCCTACAAAGGTCTTACAATGGAACTGAAGGATATTTTCCACAGTCTCGCTAAAAGCCCCAGAGATTCATGTCGTAGTCTGCCACATTTCCATCCTCATTCAATGGAGCTATCCACTTAACTTTGGAACATTGTCATGCTTGCCCATATTGAAGGCTTCTTACATGGCCAAATCTGTCATAGTTTCTTCTTTGTTCCTCCTCTAGTAAAAACAAGCAGATAAAGAACACTGAGTCTGATGCTTAGTGTTGCTTCTTTCATAGCCAATATTCAAACCTGTTTTGAATGCTATGAATTCATGTGATTGTAATTATCCTACAGTTAACAAAGGACTACAAAGGACTTTTTTACATTTCAGATGTATGACGTGAGCAAGCATATTTATTGACTTATTTAGAGAGTTACCACAGCTGTGCAACACCACTTGGTATTATAATTTTCATACGAACCCACGGTTGTTCTGCCCTGTAAAGATAAGCGCTGTTTAATGACTAATCCGATCCTCGTCCATTTGCCTTAACAACTGAGGTCTTAACAATTATAATAAATTAAGATGGGAAATACAAGTCTTGTCTTTTAACTTATGTTGTGACAGCCAAGCAACCCTGCGGATCCACTAACAGAGGTGGGAGTTTAAGAGCAGAAATCCATGTCCACATCCACTAGCTTACAGGCCATGTGCTCGTTAGATCACGTTTGGACTTGTTTTTAGAGAATTAGTTGTGCAAGTTAATCATATTATGGTGTGTGACTTTCCGCTCCTTATTTGTTACAAGCTGTAATTGGTGTTTGTAAGTGTATGTGCCTGTCCTTTTGTAAGTAGTACTTATTTGTTTGTTCTCCCACTGTTTGTATATTCTTTCTCACCTATAACTATACATACTGGCTCACATTTATTTGTTGAGTCTCTGTTTCACCTGGCTGATCTTCCATGCTGTTTGTAGTCTATCAATGCATTTTGGGCTTCCATCAAACAAAAGTATGAGGTGCATCATACTATCCTTGCAAATATTACAGCTTTCCACTACACCAGTTTGTAATTACTGTATTGTCTACAATTATTGTCAGTTCTCATAAATTACGAAATGTTTAGCAAGTGTATAACAGTATAGGCTTCCACTCGTTTTTGGCAATTTCTCTGATGCACTTCTGTATCGTTTGCACACAGATTTCTTGTGAAAATACCCTTTATATCCACATTACAGTAGCATATGGTGATGTCTGGTCAGTGTCAGTTCTGGTCATTTCAGTCAATGCACTGTTTCACAGAACGTAATACAGTCCTTAAACTGCACATACTTGTAGTGTAGGACTGTCGTGGTCTAGCGGTTTAGGTACTGGACTATCAGACAGGTCCAGGGTTCAAATTCTACCTCTGCTAGTCTGCCACTGTTGGGTTCTTCACCAAGGCCCTTAACCCACAGTTGCTTGGATTGTAAGATTGTATTAATTGTAAGTCGATCTGGATTAGGGCATCTGCTAAATGCTGTAAATGTGTTTAGATAAACAGTACAGTTAGTCATATGGTAATTTAAAAAAAAATAAAATTCATAGCTTTGTTCTAAAGTCTGATTGGCTGAGCCATGCACAAACCCATTTATATACGACCAGCTGAATTCTGTATTAGTTCACCAGGTCTTTAAACCAATAAATCAGTTTATCTCATAGATTCACAATTGACGAATGGAGTTAAGGAGAACAAATTACAAGACGCTAAAATGAATGATATGAAATTCAAAACTTTGGTGAGCTGAAAAAATGTGTATTTTAACTGTGTTCTTGAGTCACCAAAACAAGCTAAAGCAGGTCTTCTTACACACTGAAGAATGAAAAATGCAAATCCTGGTTTTTCAGCAGCTTGTTGTTTTCGGTGTGGGCCTGAACAGTTATGGACTGCATTACACTGTGGACAAATGTTATTAATAATAACTTTAAAATGCGAGCCTGTGCATTACAGTGATTTTTACCACGCGTAAGGGGGTTCAGTGTAACGCGTTGCCTCGAGTGGCTTTTTTCTTTATTATACACAGAAACTTGTCTTTGTGACAGTGATGTAATAAGGAGAAGGCCGGAGCTTTGGCCCCTACTAGCTGATTGAGGCACCTGTGTGAGTGGCAGATGCATCTGGGGATCATAACATGGTCCTCAGCACTTGCTGTGGCTGCTTTTGGCCAAAGTCTGGGTCATGCACATTCGTTAATTAATTCATTTTCACACTGGCTTAATCCAATTAAGGGTGATTGGAAGCTGGGGCCCAAGCACTGGATCCAACCATAGACTGGACGCCAATCCATTGCAGGGCACATTTGGACATGCACACACACTATCTCACATTATGGCACTTTAGAGACATAAACTGACCTAACACTCTGGAATGTTTTACAAATCTGTATAAAATCAACTGAAAACTAGCAGTACTCTTTGCAAACAGTATCAGGAATTACAGAATACTTACTTATAATAAGTAACAGTACACTAGTGCAGGGAGATAAAGCAATCTCAGCTTTTGAAAAACTATTTTACTGTCTAACTAGCCTCGCCCGGAAGAAGCCTGATCACAGCATGTAGGGCTGGTATTCAGCAAGCCCAGTTTGAGGAATCACATTTATACAGTGGCAGGCTATTAGAAGATGGCAAGTCTAGAGAACCTCCAGAGCAAAAGTGAAGGTGAATCATCTGCTATTGATTACATTGTTCCAAGGAGAGGTCACACCACTTCCATCATTTGTCATCTATAACTCCGACAAAGTGCAGTTAAACCCAACATGCAAAATGTGGCACTTGACTCAAGGTATCGCCAACTGGGCAGAAGATATGTCTCAGTTTGTGAGACCCTTTGCTAGTACTGCTGATATGCGGTGAAGTCAGACATTGGAACCGTACATGCCTAAATGTGCGTTGAATCGACGAGGAGTGGAGTTTGCAAAACAGATGCTTGCAAATGGCGTTCATCCCTGAGGGATCTCTTAGCATTGCAGTGACACTGATGTGGTGGTGGTGTGTTATAGTGTGTGCACTGATATGAGTGGATCAGACACAGCAGCGCTGCTGGAGATTTTAAACACCTTAGTGTCACTGCTGGGCTGAAAATAGACCACCAACCAAAAATCCCAAGTCATCTGCATTCTGTAGGCAGCATTCTGTGAGCACTGATGTAAGGATGACTAACACAAACTGTGCAACAACAGATGAGCTGCTCTCTCTGAATTTACATCTACAAGGTGGAACAATATGGTAGATGTCTATAGAGTGCACAGCGAGTGAACACGGTGTTTAAAAAGTACAGCTGTATCTGATCCACTCATACCTGCACAACACAGCTATAACACACCAACACCTGTGAGTGTCCTGATCATTTAAGAACAGGGTAAAGGGGGACTAATAAGGGATGTAGAGAAACAGATGGACTGCAAAGTGCTTCTGTATGGTGGTGAGTGGAACTGATAAAATTGACAATGAGTGTAAAAACAAGGAGGTGTACCTAACAAAGTCAGTGAGTGTGTGTTACAAGCCAGTTTTTCATTATATGGGCAGGGTCATCAAAATGCAAATTTACATAGTTCCAGTGAATTATTTCCTTGTGGCTGTGAGTACTTTGCATTCTCTATGCCTGTATGATGTACTCGTTGACAAAATTAACGCACCCCAGTAGAAATATCGAATTGCTGCAAAACTCGGCATGCAGTCATGTCTCAGGCAGATATGTAAATGATTACAGGTGTGGTCTGATTTGACACTGGTCCTGCCACATAAGGGCATAAAAGTGCTTCCCATGCTGCTCTATAAAAAGGCTCTCTTGGGTAGTGTACCTCTTGGTGAGAGACCATTGACTGCTAGACATGCATCTACAATGCACTCAGTCATTTTGCCCCATTGACAAACTGTCAGCCAGGTGCCAAGTGTTGGGAGCAGTGGTTCCGTGAGGGTAAACGGTGAACAGGTTCCGGACGGCCCAGACAGACCACCAGTAGAGATGATTGTTTGATCCACCGTCATGCACAAGCAGCTCCCACAGGTTTGTTGTCCACCATCGAGACACAGGTGATACCTTGTATGATCTGGGGAGCTATCACGTACGACGCTCGTCACCCCTAGTAGTGATACGAGGGACACTAACAAATCAGCGATATCAACTCATGTTTTGCTTCCATAGCTATACATTTTTCAGCAGGATAATGTTCGCCCACACACATCAAGGGTTTTCCAGGAATGTCTGTGCCAGATTGCAACACTTCCTTGGCCTGTCCGTTACCCAGATTTATCGACAGTCAAACATTTATGGGTCCAGCTGGGATGCAAGCTTAAACAAACTGAGTATACAGGATCTATAGGACCAGCTACAACACCTGTGGGTAAATGTGCTGCAGGATAACATATGGAAACTGTATGCCCAACTGTATCTCATCTTGTATCCAGACTAGAATCAGCCTAAAAGGGTAACTAGAGCCTCCTTTCAATTATAGTTTTCCCCAGTAAACCTCTCCTTTCTCTGTCATATTGGAATCACTTACCTCTACCATAATTAACTTCTTATATGTAAAGTTTCATTGATTCCAACAACTCCTTCATGTGTTTTTAATTTGTCAATGAGTGCATGTTCTTATAATAGATATTAAATATTTTAAATAATGCAAATTTGATGCATTCAGTCTATTTTCAGAAGGATATTCTTTATCGTGATCATCATCTACATTAATTTATGATAACATTTTGGCTATATTACTCAGCTCTTCAGTTCGCCAAAATGACTGGATTTAGCTATACAGTAATTTTACAATGGCATGAAATACAGAAACGTAAGTGTAAATATTTTACAGTGCACTGTATGTGAAATTCTCTGGTACCAGTGCCTGTGATTTCCAGATTAAAAAAAGCAATATGATTCTGTAATGGTAAAAATATGTCTCTCTTCCTGAAAGGCTAGATTATGGGCAACATTTTTAGAAACAGGCCCCTTTCTCTCACACTCCAGCTAAGAAAGGGGTTAGTCTCACCACAAGAATTTCCATACAACCCCTAATAATCTGACGCACATTATGACCCGTGTATAAACAGGACTGTGCCTTTCTTCCTTTTTCAGCTCAAAATAAGATCTGAGCCACACAGACATCTCGTTTATTAACCCTGGAAGATGGGCACTGCTGGTACATTTTAGAGAAGCCATGCTTCTCCTTTTTGTCTGCTTGATCTCTAGTGTTTAATGTCTTTGCACTTTTATGGTGACTGTCCACTCATTTCTCCCATGGTACATGTTTCACTCTCTCTGTTATTTCCATATCCAGACTGAAGTTTGCAATATTTAATTCTTCTTATTTTACACTTTAGGTCCTATACAAGAACATATTAGCTAAACTGACTTTTTAGGAAGTCAGTGACGTCATATCTGTTCCAATTTCAGGAGATGTACCCAATTATAACTGACAGGACACACGTCATTTTAATAGTATATTTAGGCTGAAGTGTGAACCTTGCAGTAGGAGTGACTGAACGTTGAGAGCTGTATCTTTAAATCGGACGGGAAGCCCATGGAATATGCAGTGGTATGATGTGTAAATGTGAGGTGGTGTGTAACATGGGAAGCAGTTACATCATCCTACAGTGGCCTGTCCACATTTTGGCACTGAGCCCTTGTGAGAGCCCGGTGCGGATTATCCATTTCACAGCCAGGTTGAAAGCCTTTAAGGCCTCTTTCCTAGTCTGCCCTCACTCTCTAGTGATTCATTGACATCATAGAACCAGGCAGTATCCTCATTAAGCTTCCTTCTATTTCCCTTCCTCTGTCTTTCTCCGTCTCCCCGCGTCTGTTTTTCTGCTTTTCCCTGCCCTGTTTTTACTCTGATCAAAATCCTGAAATAACATGCTGAGTAATGTCTGAGTCTGCTGGATGGCCTCATCGTTTTGTCCTTTTTTTTTACCCCCCTTTTCCTTGACTACCCAAGGCTCATCAGCTCTTTCACAGTGACATCGTTAGCATCCAGCCAAAGTGCTAAACAGAAGGTGGCCTAGAGCCAAGCCTTACCACCAGAGCTCCTCCAGTCACTTTATTGCCTACTTCTGAAACCAGATCCCTGAAACAAAACCGGCCCCCTTTCTCTTCACTTTTAAACAGACAGGAGAACAAAAGCAGCTCTGATCACAGCTACACAGCCAAAATGACACATTTCTCTGTTTGTTTTTAAAAGATTGTTACCCTCTTGTGATCTGTTAGTACAAAAAACATTTAAGTTATTAGCTACACTGTTGAATTGCCCTGTTTCCTTATTTAACACTTGTGCAGAGCAGGGGCACAGTGGTTGGCATTGTCACCACATGACTCCAGATATGCCTGGTTTGCTTCCCAGCCCAGACCCCGCCTATGTAGAGTTTGCGTGCTCTCCCCATGTCTGCATTCCGAAGGCATGACTTGGGTCAACTGGTGTCCCATTGGGATTGTGTGTATGCATCTACCCTGTCCTGGATTGCACCCTAGCTAGGGTTGGTTCCTGCCTTGCACCCTGGTTTATTGGTTAAGCCCAGCTCCCTGTGACCCTGAATCAGATTAAGCAGTTTTGAAAATGAATTAATGAAATGAATGAACCATAAATTTATGCTGTGTTTTAATTACGTGACTCTAAAGGAGAAGGCATTGTGGTGCAGCAGTTGGTGTGCTCGCCTCACAGCTCCAGGTTCGATCCTGACCCCAGACTTCATCTGTGTGGAGCATGTCTTCCCCGTGTCCACAGGGGTTTACTCCAGGTGCTCTGGTTTCCGCCCACATTCAAAAGACGTGCGTTAGGTTAACTGATTACGTTCAGTTTGCCCGCTCTGCATGTATGACTAGTTTCAATGTAACCTTGTCTGTCATTAAATAACTATTGATGCTGAAAGCAAAGTTAAATAAACCAAATGCACAAAGAAACTTGACTCCAAAGGAAGACTTGTTCATCTGTTGTCCCCTCATTTATGTGCTCCTCTGCACACCTTGGTCATCTCACTGCCCACTGTATCCCTCTGTATCTGGAGCAAGTTGGAGAATGTTAAAGACAGGAGTCTAGACTGTCTGGTTTTGTAATACTTATAAACAGCCCAGTAAGATAGATTTGTCTACTTTGGCTGTCCGCTGTAACAAGGGAACTAGTCTTTAGCATTAAGTAGGTGTTAACCTGGCAACTCCAAGATGTGTCAGAAGAGTCGGGCTGGTGGCAGAAATTTAGTGTGGACTCAGACATCAATTTCAAAGGCCACAAATTGAGACCTGTCTGAAATCAGATTAAAGTTGCAAGGTTTGGATAGTCTGAATCTACTCAAAATGCTGGTTATAACTTACAGGGTTCCCACAGTCCTGGAAAGTAATGGAAAATTAAAATATTAATCTAGTTTTCAACCATATTCATTTGAGTTTTTTGTAATCCCCCACCCTTCCTTGAGGAAGGTGATGTCAGAGCTTTGTGCAGTCCAGTGATGTCCTTTCACACCAAACATGGTAAACCATTCGTTAAGTACCTCATTTTTGGGGTGGGCATTTTCTCATGCGGAAACAGGAAGCATGAAATTCTGTATAATCTGATTGGATAATTAAACGAAAAGGAATTGAAGGGTCCGCCTACACCAGACGTTATAGTTGACACTATGCAATAACGCAGACTCAAACTGTCATGCAGGAAGGTACAGTGTAATGCATCACTCGAGAGTAGGGAATTCCCCTGTTCTAGGGTACTGTTCTCTACTGGTAGTGTACAGTTTCCCTTTCTAGCCAAAACTTTGGCAATGCAGCTAAACGAAAAGTCTAATCTGTGTAATATAAATGACCTAATATTAAATCTAATCTTTGTTGTCAAAGTGTGCTGATGTTTTGTTTGTATATCCCGTAAAGTGCATCCATTTACAGTTTTGAACTTCTCAAAGATTAGAGTAATTGTTGACTGGCACCTGGTAGAAAGTGCAGCAAAAGAACGATAACAAAATGATCATGATATGCAAAGTGTTGGCCATGATTTAACTGCTTATACACAAATAACATAAACTAAAAGTCTGAAGTATGAGATTTTAAGACAGAAATGTATGGGATTGAGACTGTACACAGTAAGATTTATACCATCTGTTTGTCCCCCTTAAAACTTGTCTTAAATTTAGGAGAGGCGGTGCCAATTCACATCTGTATTTCCTATGCTGTAACACTGGGCTTCATCCTCCAGCTGCACCCACTTAACATGTACACACATACGATCAAACGAATCCACTACTGTCATTTTTGCTGGATTTAAACTGATGTTAGGGAATGGTGGTCGCGTCTCCTCCTTTTTAACAACGGGCAAATGAGCACCAGAGACCCACCCAGACAAGCCTATTTATTTTCAGCATGGCCTGTAATTCCACTCTAAAAATGGAACGACTCTCACATGGACTTTGTTGAGGATTTCCCCTATTGTTCTGACTGAACAAGGGTTAAAGCTATTGCTGGTAAAATAGGCGAAGTATACAGTATAATAAAAAGGCCCTGCCCAGTATTACACTAACTTGTGTGCAGTGGTTTTCCAGAACTGTTGCTTACATGTATTCCAGTTCTACAAATCTCTAGACCTAGGGCAATCATCATAAGGTAAGAAAATTTATGTATTAAAATTTGTTATTAATACTGTTTCCATTTTTCTGCACAAATTGCCCCACAAAGCTGCAACACTAATTACATTTCTTCTTCAATTTTTAAAACTTCCATATGTTGTTATAACCTATATATTCTTTCTTGTGCAGTACTTTATTTAAAACTGTCCCTACTACTAACTTACCTGAACAGTTTGTTAAACGTATTTCCCACAAAGAGGTGCTTTTGATGATTGTGTATGTGACAAAGAAATCTGAAACTGTTTATTACTGAACTGTGTGGGGATACTGTGGTGGCCTAGTGTTAAGGTAACTGGACTCTGGACCACAGGTCAATTGTTTCAATCCTACCTCTGCTGCCAAGCTGCCCTGTTTGTATCCTTGAGCCAGGCACTTACCCACAATGGCTTGGATTTAAGACTGTTACAATTGTAAGTCGCTCTGGAATAAGCCGTCTGCTAAATGCTGTAAATGTGAAACCTTTTGATATTCTATAGTCCAGAATTTACTATGCAGAAAGATACATTTAGAGTAACTAATCTTTAACCAAAATGGACAGACTTCCCTAGAAGATAAACATGTATATTAATCTTAGTGTTTTTGACTACAACAACGTTGGATATCCCTATAGAACTAATTTTAATTTATGTTAATAATCCTGATAGCAGCAAATATAATACAAGTCCAACATTAAAATGGATAATTCCTGGTGAATACTATAAACTCTCAACAAGTTTCCAGTATTACAGTTATAATCATGGAAATTCTGGACAATGTCTCAATGTCAGATTGATGCTATTGAACAGAGCTAATTGCTTCAAACATAATGCAAAGCAGTTGACCATAAATATCAAACATATTAGATTGAAATAAACTTTGGTGCATGATGCTCTGCATTTACCCCTTTGAACACCTGGCCCAATACAGGTCTTTGTGTGGACCTGAGTGTAGAACTGTACCGACTGAGCAAGAAGAGTTGTTTGAGGTTTGTAGAAGACAGTAGTGTATTGGGTGACTTAGGAAGGCATGATAGAAGAAGACTTTTATCTAATCACAGTGTACGTGCCTGCTTTAAAGACACTCCTAGAACTTTGGCAGGAACTGAATTCTAAGGTCAGATGAGGCAAATGAAGAGCTCTTTCAATCGCTCAAGTATGGATCAAAGTTTAACTATTTACCCCAGTTCCCACTGTTAAGTAGTGTGAAGAATATGGGATGTTGTGGATCTGTTTTACCTCCAAAGGTTCTGGAAACTTTTACCATGATGTTTTGAGTCAAGTTTTAGCTGCCTCTGCATAAATAGTACGCTTGGGTTGTGGTTGAATCATCCAGCAGGATAGTGATTCGCAATGTGCATCTAAATTCACAAGACTGATTCATAGTCTAGGTAGCCAGTAGTGGCCTAGTGGTTAGGGTCCTGGACTATGGACCAGAAGAACCAGGGCTCAAATCCCATATCTGCCAAGCCACCACTGTTGGACCTTTAACCCACAATTGCTAGGATTGTAAGAATATATCAATTGTAAGTTGCTCTGGAGGAGTGCATCAGCTAAGTGTCATAAAATAATCCAGAGAATAAACATTTCACCCTGTCTATCACAGATCTCATTGAACAAGTATCTGAGATTACAGGAGAATACTCAAGTGTTATCTTACAGAGTCATGAGTTAGGAACCTTGTTTCCGTATCAATGGGTTCATTTTATAGAGGGAGGGGTAACGTAAACATATCAGTTTACTGTTTATTGTTGGTCTATAAACCTTTGAATCTAGCATATCTTTGTCACAATGCTATATGACGGCGTATATCTAGCATGCTACATGGTATCATAAATCACTATATTTAATATCACACTTGTAGTGGTGCTTGAAAGATTGTGTACCTTTTTATAATTTTATATATTCCTGCCAACATAGGATCTAAATGTTCAACTGATTTTCACACAAATACTTGGGCATTAATTTACTAGGGTAGCCTAGCGGGTAAGGTACTGGACTATGGACCAAAAGGTCCAGGGTTCAAATCCCACCGCTACCAAGCTGCCACTGTTGGGTCCTTGAGCAAGACCCTTAACCCACAATTGCTTGGATTGTAAGACTGTATCAATTGTAAGTCGCTCTGGATAAGGGCGTCTGCTAAATGCTGTAACTGTAAATTTATTGATGAACATGATTTAATAATTCATATCTGTGAGTGGCAAAAGTAAGTGAACCTTTGCTAAATGCCCTGACTCCCTTGTGCCGCAATGAATGAAACTAAACACTTTTGGTAACTGGCAGCTTCAACTCTGGGATGTTGGTGGGTTTCCTCACGTCAACAGCTTCCACAACATTTCTGTTGGATTAAGGTCAGGACACCGATTTGACCATTCCAAAACTTTCTTCTTCTTCTTTGTTTTTTTTTTTTTTTTTTTTTGGATTGACATTTGTGTTTAGTGTTGTCTTGCCCATATTCTTTTGAGGTTCTGGGACCTGATTCACAAAAGCTTTCTTAAGAAAAACGGTTCTTAAGGCAAACACTAAGAAACTCAATGTTTTTAAATGCAATTTTCCCAAATATCTTAAGGAAATCTTTTCTTATGTATATAACGTACAGTATATGGTGCAAGACACACTTTGAATTTGTATTTACTGTTATTTTTGTTGGAGAAAATGGAGAAGAAACATCAAACCAAGTGTTCATAAAAATTTAGCAGACAAGAAATTGAGGCGGTGGTGGAAGAAATGGCCAACAGGAAAAAAATATTTTATTTAAGTGTCCCATCAGCTAAATGATATAAAGTTTAGCAAATTTAGATGCTTACCTTGCTAACTCTTACAGCCTAAGACAAATGTCAGGCTATTGTAAGGTTAGGAAAACATTTACGAACACCACTTGTACTTAAGAAAAAATATAGTTCTCCAGTATTTTTGAAGAATAACAATTTTTTTCTTAAGATGAAGGTAAGAAAAAACACACATTTAAGAAGATTTTCTTTCTTCAGACACTTTGTGAACTTGGACAGATGTCCTAAAACTTTCTTTTAGAGTTTACTGGCATCGTTCAGAATACTTTGTTCCATCATTGATGGCAATCTCTGCTGGCCCAGATGTAACAAAACATGCTCAAACCACAATACTAGCACCACCGTGTTTCACAGATGTGATGAGGTTCTTATGCTGGAATTTATACTCTCCAGACATAAAGCTTCTCGTGTAAACCAAAAAAGTTCTATTTTGACCTCAACCATCTCTAAAACCTTTAAAAATAGCCTTCTGGCTTGTACACATGCCACGTGTTGGGTTCTTTTTAGAGAGCAGTGGCTTTCATGCTGCAACCCTGCCATGCATGTTATTGTTGTTTAGTGTTCTCTGATGGCAGACACAAACTTTCAAACACTACTGTACTCAACTTATGGTTAAACAATATAACTTCTGGTTAAAAAAGAGGAAGCGGTTACGTGTCGGGCACTAGAATGGAGAGCTGTCTTGTACATTGTCTGCTTGGTATAATCCGTGTTGGGTTTAATTCTGTTAGAACTAACTCTTGCATTTGCACTTATGGATGTAGTGAGAACTTAACTTTTGCACTATGTCAGCACGCAGTGGTTTGGTTGTCATCATAAACGGATTCGCCATCATACTCAAGAAACAATAAAAAAAAAAACCCTCCCAACTGGACCTGTGCCAGTTTAAATCTTTGGATGCCAGGCCACAGTGTTTGTGCTGTACTTACAATCCAACCACAATGTTTTGTTCCTGTTTGTTCCCAATATCAAAACTGTCCTGGCATACTAATGCCCAGTCACTATACTTGTGGTAGGCTGGTGTGTAGGGGTGAGCGATGCTTTCTACACACAGACCTTGTATTGACAGTAGGACAATGGAGCGGGTACGTTACAACCTTCCACCAAGGAGGCAGGAACAAAAGAGCCTTTGACTCCCACTGACGAAGTGCCAGCCTACCAAGCATCAGTCAGCACAGTGCCAGCATCACACATCTGGCATGTGGCCTCTTGCTCACTTCCTTCTGTCTCTTACAACCAGCATAGTGTGGCAAGAACTCACACTGGCCAATAGTTGTGGGGTAATGGTGGCACAGGTGTAAGGTACTGGACTATTGTCCAGCAGATAAAGGTTCAAATCCCAGCTCTGGCAACGCTGCCACTGAGCAAGGCAATTCATCCTCAGCTGTAAGATTGTTTCAGTTGTAAGTTGATCTGAGGAAGTGCATCTGCCAAATGTAAATGCAAAAAAAGTTGGCTGCTATTTAGATTCCATAGTTTTAATAGCATCAGCTAAAAAATCACCTTTGGAAAATAATGTTGCATCATATTCAGGTTTCACATGCTTATTAGCATCAGAATAAAATCACACAGATAAAGTACTTCTAAAATCTCTTTTAATGTTATCTAAAAAGCAACTGTCATGAGTGTGATACTCTTTTGACCAACCAAGGTATGTGGAATTGAGGGTTTCCAGTAACTAGAAGAAATTTTGCTTTTAGTTTATTTATAATGTTCAATTATGTTAATGTTCAAGTTTTTGTGTATGTGGCTAGAACTGTCAGTATGACTGTAATGAAACTTTCAATTACCAATCATAATGTTTACAACCACTGGTCTTTTTTTTATTTATTTACTCTTTTCCTGTTATCACCGGTTTGACTGTTTCAGCAGTAATCAGTCATTTCGAGTGCAGTGAAAAATGGCCCACAACAGAGAAATGCCTCACCCTGTGCATAAATTGTCCTGAAGGAAACTTAGAATTTAAAGTAAGCACTCCACTTTTCCTATTTTCCTACACTCAGTATATGGTACACTGATGCAGTAAGGTGTTTGCAGTAAGGTGTTTTCACTAAGGGGTGCTGTCAAATATAACATAATAGATGTATGAGAAAATAGGAAACTATTCCCACTATCACTGGTTGAATCCACAGTCTGTCAGTAAGAAATTAATCTACAACAATACACATTGCAATTACAACTCCAAATCATTTGTTTAACAGTAATGCCAATAAATCTGTGTTTTGCTCTGAGTGCATAGGGATAAAATTGACCCAACTATAGTTACAACGTGGTTCACTTACAAATACACTCCTACCTTGGCACTTGTTCACTTTGCAACTTATCAATTTATTTCTCAACACATTTTTGACTAGAAAGAATTGTCTCATCCCTCGTCATTTGTTCAGCATAGAGCATATGTCAGTCTCATAATAGCTCTCGCATGTCATTTTATTATATATTTTTTTTACACATACAGTGGTGCTTAAGTTTGTGAATCCTTTAGAATTTTCTATATTTCTGCATAAATATGACCTAAAACATCATCAGATTTTCACACAAGTCCTAAAAGTAGATAAAGAGAATCTAGTTAAACAAAATGAGACAAAAATATTATACTTGGTCATTTATGTGAACCAGGCAGCAATATCTGCAACTAAACGTTTCCTGTAACTGTTGATCAGTCCTGCACACCGGCTTGGAGGAATTTTAGCCCATTCCTCCATACAGAGCAGCTTCAACTGACTTGATATTGGTGGCCTAACGACCCCATGCACACAAGTCGTTCTACCAAAGAATGGTTAAAGAAGAATAAAAATATAATATAAAATACGTTAGAAGATAATATAAAAATACTAAAGCAGAATAAAGATAATATTTTGGAATGGCCAAGTCAAAGTCCTGACCGTAATCCAATCGAAATGTTGTGGAAGGACCTGAAGTGAGCAGCTAATGTGAGGAAACCCACCAACATCCCAGAGCTGAAGCTGTTCTGTACGGGGGAATGGGCTAAAATTCCTCCAAGCCGGTGTGCAGGACTGATCAACAGTTACAGGAAACAAGTCAAGTCAGGTCTATTTATATAGCGCTTTTTACAATGGAGCATTGTCTCAAAGCAACTTTACAATTTCAGGTTATGTCCTAATATCTACGTCCAATCCCAAATTGAGCAAGCCTAGGGCGACAGTGGCAAGGAAAAACTCCCTAAGTGTTATAGGAAGAAACCTTGGGAGGACCAAGACTCAAAAAGGGACCCAACCTCCTTGGGCGGCGTAGATGATAAATCTAAGAATGAAACTAAAGTCATGGAGTCATAGTTCAAATAAAATGTAAAATATGCACATCGGCATTAAGTGGCCTGAGTATGATGGGGC
>JAJAGP010005305.1:0-35314 GCA_025084515.1 Ancistrus triradiatus
TAGCGTCACGTTTGCATTAAAATGCAGTAAACTGAGAAACTGGAGTGTCTTGTCGCCTTTGGGAGTTCTTCTAACTTAATACCGTGTTGCGAAAGTGAGATAAGGGAGGTATGACAGACTGGGTCCGAGCGAAATAACTCGGCTTCACTTGAATTTGCACATGAATGAAGCCCACACAAAAGGCTGTACTGTCTGGGCTGGAACGTCCTTACAGTTTTGATCAGTGGCCAAGCACAGGACATTACACGCCCTTCAAAATCAAGGAAACGTCTATAGACACAATGTCCGAATTGTGCAAATGCAAGATAACTCTGTTGTGCTACAAGTCAGTGGAACTCCATTCTTCTCATCTTCACAATATGGATATCACAGGACTAACAGTGGAAAGACAACATCCAATACATTCGCAAAAAAATGGATTTGGGGCCAACAGTCTAAGATGGTGCTGGGAGATATGACCTCAAATCAATATCTAGATTAACTGCACGTTTTACCTTGATTGCAATTAATGAATGTTTTTTGTTGTGGTTGCTTTTCTGTCCACAGTTCACTGACTCAAGATCCTAAAGTGACTCTGTGTATCGAACTAAACAATGAAGTATTTATTCTATATTTAATTTATCTCTTAGTATTTACTTTGTTTCTGTTTATCGAACTATCACTACTGTTTTTGCGGGCGTGACCACACTAGAATGCTCTTAGATAAACAAGAAAACGGTTCCATACAGTCACTGTGAAGTTTTCACCATTCCCCTCCTTTCAGCTATTTTCCACCAGATCTTTTCTTTAATATCCTTTTCTTTATAGTCAGCGTGTTCCTTGTCCTATAAGCTCTTGTGCTACTAGCAGGATCAGCTGTTCTGCCTGACAACCAAGCTCTGATTGGGCAGTTTGATTTTAACGCATCCGAACAATGCAGAAATTAGAAAAGGCTCCGATTTAAAAATTTTATACAGTGCCACAGTCCGTCAGTTTTGGACTCTGTGTGAAGGACGGCGTTAATATTTGTGTTCTTTTCAAAACTTCAAAACTATAGGCATTTAGTGTGACCTCCCCTTGATTAGGAATGGGCTTTTTGGAAGGGTAGCAGCCAAGAAACCACTTTTTCAGAATTGGACCAGGGTGAAAAGGTTAAGATGTGCTAAAGTTCACAAAGATTGGAATGAGGATCAGTGGAAAAGAGTATTATGGAGTGACGAATCCGAGATGGGTTCAATCATCAGCTTTATATGGTCATTGTACCATTGCTTATACAACAACTTAATGGTGACCTAAGACTTTTGCACAGTATTGAAAATGTAAAATAGTGGCTGTCAACTGGTTAATCCTGGCACCAAACCCAGAATCCCCCACCAAGTGTTCATTGCGTGTCATGAGGCCGGGAGGTTAGTGAATGCATTGCTTTGTTTCCGAGCGGAAACGTATTGCAGTTGCTAGAATATTGCATTAACTAGACATTTGTTCTTGACTTCTGAACAAAGACTGCTTCATTTTGGCATACAAGATATAGTATCGTCAGAATGAGGAAAGGGGCTCAGCAATTCCCCATGTGCCACCTGAGCTCTCCATCTGCCTGCTGCATAAAACGAGAACTTTATTTCCCAGTGCACCTCTGGTAAGACACTCCACATGGGCCTCAAGCAGTACTTTTATTTTTGTCAGAATTCATGCCCGTAACATTTGAAGCACCAGTGTGGAGCTTGCTGTGGATCTGCCATCGCTGCGGCACAATTAAAATACACTCACTGACAAAAAGCACCCAGATAGAAATGTCAGATTGCTGCGAAACTCGGCATGCAGTTGCGTCGCAGGTAGATCTGTAAATGATTACAGTTGTGGTTTGATTAGACACTGGGTCTTGCCACAAGAATTGCCTGCCATCTAGGCACTGTATTTAGCGACAGATCCAGGTTCTATTTGGGGTCCAACTACTGTCGGATTTGAGTATGGAGGCCTTGTGATGAGCACTTCAATCCTGCCTTTGCTTTGGAGCGACACTGCCCAAACTGCTGGTGTGATGATCTGGGGAACCATCGCATGCAACAGGTCACCCCTAGTAGGGATATGCGCAGGACATCCTGTGGCCACGTGTTGCCTCTCATGGCAGGGCTTCCAACTGGCATTTTTCAGCAGGATAATGCTTGCCCACACACAGCAAGGGTTTCCCAGGAAGGCCAGATTGCAACAATTTTTTGGCCTGCCAGGTTGCCAGATTTATTTATAAATTGAGCTTTTATGGGACCAGCTGTGATGTGAGCTTTGACAACTTATGGGTGTGCAGGATCTACAAGCGCAGCTGCAACATCTGTGGGCTAATGTGCCTCAGGATACCATACAGAACCTGTATTCCTACATGCCCACCATGTTTCATGTTGTATCCAGGCTAGAAGTGGCCCAACAGGGTAACTAGGGCCTCCTTGTACAGCTTTCCCCAATAGACTTACCCTTTTGCTGTAATATTGTAATCACTTACATATAACATCATATAAAGTTTCAGTCGATCCCAACACCTCTTTCTTGGTGCATTATTTTTTGTCAATGAGTATAATTTAATAAAGAGTTAAATTAGGTGTATTTGGACATACCAGCCTTAGATACATAATGCTTTCAAAATTTAGACCGGTTTAAAGCAGTCTGTGAAACCTAGATGTCTAGGGCATACAGTAAATTGTGTGTGTGTGTGTGTGTGGGGTGTTGTCGTCGTCATTTTTAATAATTGCATATGTAATGTGCAGTTGAGTCCTCAGGCCTCTGCATTTTGTGTCAGCCCAGTTCTGTCAAACACGTTACACCTGAAGGCATGGACTCGGAGCAGAGCAGTTGACCTACTTTAACTTATTTAACGAGACTAATCAGATTAGATTAATGAGGTCCATTTCCACATGGTTGCTATGGTGGTTTAAATCATAAAACGAAATTTGAAATTAGAGCTAAGAAACCACAGAAGCAAGGAGCTCTAAGGAAAATTGCAGACGTTTGATGTTGGACGTGCAGTGAATATATTTATCTTTATAACAGATAGTTCTGTGATGTCAGGGAAATGACATCATCCATCCATCCAACTTCATAGTTGAGTGTTAATTTCTCTACTTTGTGTTTTACAGGTAAACCCTGCAAATGCACCACCACCGAGACGAGAACCAGTGGCTGAGCGAGCTTTCTTAGAAGCAGGCAGCAGAGGTACAAAAACACACAGGCACAAATGAAGTCATTCTCGGCACTGCAGCCACACCGATGCGGTGGTGGTGTTATTGTGTGTGTTGTCCTGGCATGAGTGGATCAGACACAGCAGTGCTGCTGGAGTTTAACACCTCAGTGTCACTGCTGGACTGAAAATTGTCCACTAGCCACAAATGTCCAGCCACCTGCATTATATGGGCAGTGTCCTGTGGCAAAGTTTGTACAGAAACGGATAGATTACAGTCTATAACTGTAGAATTAAATGGAGAGGGAGTGTAGAAAAAAGGCGGTATATCTAATAAAGTGAAAGGGGAGTGTATTTCAGTTAGATACATAATAAGAACTACATTATTGTCTCATTTTATATAGAGTGGTGTTTGGAAGTTTGTGATCCCTTTAGAATTTTCTTTATTTCTGCATAAATATGACCTAAAACATCATCAGATTTTAAAAATCTTAAAAGTAGATCAAGAGAACCCAGTTAAGCAAATGAGACAAAAATATTATACTTTTAAAATGATACAATATTACATCTTAGTGAGTGGCAAAAGTATGTGAACCTCTAGGATTAGCAGTTAATTTGAAGGTGAAAATAGTCAGGTGGGATGACAATGAGGTCAATGGGATGACAATCAGGTATGTGTCTGCCCTTCAAAGTCTGCCCTTCATAACACATGTTTGTGGACGTGTGTCATGGCATGAACAAAATAGATTTCTGAGGACCTCAGAAAAAGTTGTCGATACTCATCAGGCTGGAAAAGGTTACAAAACCATCTCTAAAGAGTTTGGACTCCACCAATCCACAGTCAGACAGATTGTGGACAAATGGAGGAAATTCAAGACCATTGTTACCCTACCCAGGAGTGGTCAGCCAATAAAGATCACTCCAAGAGCAAGGCGTGTAATATTTGGCGAGGTCACAAAGGACCCCAGGGTAACATCTAAGCAACTGAAGGCCTCTTTCCCATTGGCTAATATTCATGAGTCCACCATCAGAAGAACACTGAACAACAATGGTGTGCATGGCAGGGTTGCAAGGAGAAAGCCACTGCTCTCCAAAAAGAACATCTTCTGCAGAAGGCTATTGGAAGAGTGTTTTGTGGACGGATGAGACCAAACAAACTTTTTGGTTTAAAAGAAAAGCGTTATGTTTGGAGAAAGGAAAACACTGCATTCTAGCATCAGAACCTTATCCCATCTGTGAAACATGGTGGTGGTAGTATCATGGTTTGGGCCTGTTTTGCTGCATCTGGGCAAGGACGGCTTGCCATCATTGATGGAACAATGAATTCTGAATGATATCAGAGATTTCTAAAGGAAAAATGTCAGGACATCTGTCCATGAACTGAATCTCAAGAGAAGGTGGGTCATGCAGCAAGACAACGACCCTAAGCACCCACCAAAGAATGGTTAAAGAAGAATAAAGTTCATGTTTTGGAATGGCCAAGTCAAGTCATATTTTTGTCTCATTTGTTTAACTGGGTTCTCTTTATCTACTTTTAGGACTTGTGTGAAAATCTGATGATGTTTTAGGTCATATTTATGCAGAAATATAGAAAATTCTAGAGGTTCACAAACTTTCAAGCACCACTGTAGAATTATCCAGTTTTAACTCAAATTAAAATGTAGTACTACATTTCAACATAGGATCATCTAAGCAGACATGGTCTTACCTTTACTTGTTATTCAAGTTATGCTCTTCTTCAGCAGGCCCCTAGTATTTACAGTTTCTTCTATAATAAGAATATATGATGACCAAACACACAAATGAAAGAATCTAAGATGCGGCAGGCGGCTCCACAAGAGTAATGAGACCATCGGTCACTGAGGAAAGGTTTTACACTGATTCGATTTCGTCCTGCTAGAAGGAGAAGGTGTCGTAGATAGCCTGTTAGGGACCTGAGATTCACTAGGCTCTCAGTTCAAAACTGGCAAAATAATAAAATGATGTTTATGTATTGTGCATAATATACGTAAGTAATAAAAGTTGTAATGAAGTACTGTAAGCAGCATAGCTATAAGCAAGCATGTCATTCTAGTTTTGAATATATTGATCTAATTTATTGTATTTTTCTCCAAGACATTTTATTCACATTCAAATATAGATAAATGAAGATTATTTAATGAATTAATTAATGACATCAATTAAAAGAGATTTGATGCTATAGACTTCATTTCTTCATTAATGGCTGTTACTCTGGCACTCAGCCATCTCCTAAGGTTGTAAGTGTTTTGTATTTATTAAAGAAGGACATGGTGCAAAACGTGAATACAAGAACGGGGACAAGTGCTGAAGGGACAGCTGGCTAGAAACTAAGGCTAACATGGCTATGAGGCTGAGTGGCTAATGCTGTGGCTAATGCTAACATACATAGGGATATACAAAATATATATCAAATTTAACCTTAATGGTAAATTTTTCATTACCCTAAGAAATTACTTAAGTGTGTTGCATGAATGGGAAAACAGTAAGGGATTTACTACAGTGACTGAGGTTTTGTTGCCATAAAGTTCCACTTTCCATGACAATAACTAATGTGCGAAAAATGACAAACCAAAACAAAAAAAAAAAACAATCACTGAACACCATTGTGAAAACCAAAGACCAAGAAAACCAAACACAGAAGTGACAAAAACAATAATACAACTTCACCTAGTAAATAATATTAATGCAGACCATGTTGTTGTTGCTGCTGTAGTAGTAGTAGTAGTAGTAGTAATAATAATACATCAACCTTACCTCGTAAATAATAATAATATAGACCACAATAGTATTATTATTATGTGGTCAATATTAAAATTATTTACTAGGTGAGGTTGATTTTGTTGTTGTTGTTGTTATTATTATTATTATTATGGTTATTATTATTATGTGGTGTATATTATAATTATTCACTCAGTGAGGTTTATGTTGTTGTTGTTGTTATTATTATCGTTATTATTATTATCAACCTCACCGAGTGAATAATTATAATATAGACCATATAATAATAATAAGAATAATAATAATAATAATACATCAACCTCACCTAGTAAATAATAATAATATAGACCACAATAATAATAATAATAATAATAATAATAATAATAATAATAATAATAATACATCAACCTCACCTAGTAAATACTAATAATATAGACCACATAATAATAATAATAATATTAATAATAATAATAATAATAATACAAATAATAATAATAATAATTCAGCAACCTCACTTAGTAAATAATAATATAGACCACATAATAATAATAATAATAATAATAATAATACATCAACCTCACCTAGTAAATAATAATAATAATAATATAGACCACATAATAACTAATAATAATAATAATAATAATAATAATAACAATAATAATAATAACAATAATAATTCAGCAACTTCACTTAGTAAATAATAATATAGACCACATAATAATAATAATAATAATAATAATAATAATACATCAGTCTTAACTAGTAATAATAATAATACACACCACATACTTATAATAATAATTTTATATTTTATGGAAGAACATCTTCAGACAATAATAATACATTAACCTCACCTAGTAAATAATATACTGTAGACCACATAATAATAATAATAATAATAATAATAATAATAATAATACATAATATTAAAATAAAAATACAAATTTTTATTCATATCTATTATTATCTATTAAGTATCACATGTATTATTATCTTATTAAGATGAGATTTTGAGTTCCTTAAATAATTCTTTACTTGGAGCACATTCGATACTTAACGGAACATTTAAGGGTTTATGACAATTTCCCGTAAGAAATGCATTTTTCTTTCACACACTAAAATTTAACACGTTGAAGGGCAATCTTAGGGGGAAGTTTTAAAGGAGTTTTATGCAGCCCGGTGCAGGAGACCAGGGTTAGAATGACAGAGAAAAACAAGGAGACCAAGAAAAAGGAGCTAGGAACAGTGAAAGAAGTGGACTGAGACAAAAATACACCCGAGTGCCCTTAGATGAGACGTTATTCGTAGACAGGTGAAGGGTGATGTAAGAATAGGCTCATAGACTTGGACTTTGAGCTAGATATAAACCTGGTTGCTAGAAACCAAAAGACTGCTTAAATAGCCAGTTGGAACCGGCTACACCTTGACACGTCTGACACGTCGGGCAGGAGTCTATTCAGACATGGCATCCTTTTCAGGGTATCTTACAATGACAACAGTTCTCTAAAATGTAATTCATGTAACTGCAGCTTGTGGAACAAACAACATAAATTAGATTATTAGAGTTAATTGAATAACCAATTATATATCGTCTAGGCTACAACACTTCGTGTGCACTTGGAGCTACTTCACAGAATTAATTGATTTTAAAATGGTACATCATTTGTACTTGTCAGTGTGATTTTGTACAATTTGTTTTTGTTAATGGCTATGAGGTTAGGCTGATACTTGTCGAACAGGTACTGGTTTCCAAAGGGAGGGACCGAATATGTCTCTTATCAATAAACATGATACCTGCATAGTGATATGAAGCCTCAGTGGGCTGGATCCACTCCATAATCTTCATTTTCCACTGATGTTCATTCCAATCTTTGTGAGCTTTAGTATATCTTAAACTTTTCATCCTGTGCCTTTCCGAAATAGTAGTTTCTTAGCTGCTACCCTTCCAAAAAGACCATTCCAAGGTATTGGACTGCAGAATTAGCTTGAAATGAAGCTTCCAGATGCTGCTATTGTCGCACTAAATTCTTGCCGTAGCCTATAGAAGCTGCTTTCTGTATCTGTTCTCTCTATTTCCTTTATTTTGTGGTTACATTCTAATGCAGAACCTGAGTGCACACAGTGCTGTATACTTAACTAGATCAGAACTTAGTTAAACCTGTTTTTTTTCCCCTCAAAGTTTCTTCCATATTCATCTCAAGAAGTCTGATACACCACCATTTACAGCATTTAGCAGACGCCCTTATCCAGAGCGACTTACAATTGGTACAGTCTTATTTTGGGTTAAGCAATTGTGGGTTAAGGGCCTTGCTCAAGGACCCAACAGTGGCAGCTTGGCAGAGGTGGGATTTGAACCCTGGACCTTCTGGTCCATAGCCCAGTACCTTACCCACTAGGCTACCACAGTCCCACCACCAGCAAATCATTTCCCCTGAAGACCATTAAAATATACCACTAACATTCTTTGCAGAAGTGATAGTAGGACTGTTGCTTACGACATTCTTAATTTTGGTTAAAGAATAACACTCCTGATAAGGCAAGGCTATGTGTGATGCCCCCCACAGCTCACATTAGGAACCACCCTCCTGCAGACAACTAGTTCTTATTTATGTGTATATTAGCTTCGCCTCCCTTTGTCGATGTTGGCATTATTCTATAGGAGCCGGATGCCAACCGCAGGCATTTGGTACCTCTTGTATAGGGCAATAAACTCTCAAAATTCATGTTCAGCTGCCATATGGCACTGCATGAGTGCCAGTTCATAAAGACGCCATACAGAGAATGCATGTTGGCCTTCTCCCGTCTACATTTTAGCAGTGAAAAATGAATGAGTATTGGCTATTGTTACACTGACAAGTAGATTTGATTCCATAATTGTCACCAAACAGGAAATGTATTCATTGGGCAAAAAAATAAAGCACCCAGATAAAAATGTCGGATTGCTGCAAAGCTCTCCATGCAGGTCTGTCTCACTAAGAAATGTCTGATTAGACACTGGGTCTAGCCGTAAGAGAGCATAAAAGTGCTTCCCCCGCTGCCTTATAAAAAGGCTCTCAGATGCTCTTGTTAAGAGATGGTTTCCTGCCTCTATGACACACTTGAAGATTTTTGCCCAGTTGACAGACTTTGAGAGGAGGTCCATCATTGGACTGAGAAACGCTTAATGGACGTTTCGACAATTTGCCCGCCATCCCAGCAATTCTGACCTAGCTGTTAGGAGATGCTGGGAGCAGTGGTTCCACACATGGCGAACAGGCTCCGGACGGCCCAGACAGACCTTCAGTAGAGAGAATCATTTGATTCGCTGACAAGCATGAGCACCTCCTATAGTTTCATTGTTTATCATCCAGACACAGGTGGCACCTTCACTTCACTACACAGCCCTGTTTCTGTCTGGACCATTACCAGGTGCTTAGCAGAAGGAAATTTGTTGTCACGGCGCCCATTACACGTCCTGCCACTGACAGCCAGCCATTGTCACCTTTATTTTCAGTGGTGTCATGAATGAGAGACCTGGACTGGACCGTATCATCTTTAGCGTCAAATCCAGGCTCTGTTTAGGATTCGATAAGTCGGGTTTGATTATGGAGGACTCATGGTGAATGCTTCAATCCTGCCTTTGCTGTGGAGCGGCACACTGCCCCAACTGCTGGTGTGATGATCTGGGGAACCATCACGTACGACAGTTGGTCACCCCTAGTAGTGATATGAGGAACACCAACAGCTCAGCATTATGTGCAGGACATGCAGTGGCCACATGTTGCCTCTCATGGCAGGGCTACTTCCTTGGTAAGCCCGGTCGCCAGATTTTATCGCCGATTGAGCATTCATGGGACCAGCTGGGACGCTATCTGTGGCCAAATGTGCTGCAGGATACCACAAGGACCCTGTTTGCTGCCAATGCCCAACCATATCTCATCTTGCATCCAGGCTAAAGGTGACCTAAGAGGGTACTAGTGCCTACAATTGAAATTGTAACTAGATACATATACACACATGTATATAAAATAAACGTATCCTTTCGCCCTATTATTGTAATCATTTACATATAACATCATTATATTCACACGCACATATATAGTGAAGGGATAAACATCAAATCCAAATCATGTTGACAAAACAGATGGATGAGAAATGTTTCCACAACGTTTGGTTTTCACAAAAGCTTCAAGGACATGTTGTTGCATTTATAAAGCTAAAAGCTTTGAAAATTTGATGCCTTTCTCGAGGGCCGTGGCTTGTTTTAGAATGAAGACCAGATCAGACGGGTATTGAACCCCCGGAAAAATCCTGTCTAATTCAGTGATATTGGCTTGTCTTTTGTAAAATGTCACTGGCTTGGATCACACCGAGCTGTGCCAATGCTTTCGCTTTTAGTCGCATAGAGCCTCTTCCAATTACACAGAACATAGCTGGAAAAACAAGCATCTTAGGATCCTATTATCAGCAGCAGTGCTGGGCTGATTCTTCTTTCTCCCGCTGCAAGGTCACAAGGGCTTTCGCAACAAAACAACCCCCAAAGAAGCTTTTGAAAAGGAAGATATAAAACTGAAAATAACACAGATTGTAAAATTAATTATTATACATAATCATATAATATCAACTTTCATTAATATATAAATCTAGTGCAGTATTATGGAATACAGATAATACAGAGGCGAAAAGCAACAGGTAAGACTTATCAGTGAAGGTGTCCAGAGGAAAGAAGAACCAGAAACCTAGACTATATTATGGAGTGAAAAGCGCAAAATGGTACAGACAGTAAGCAACACGGAGTGATTAGGACCAGAATTGTGTTACAGTAAGGAAAGCTAAGGTTAAGCAAATACAATGCCAGTTTAATGCACCAACAGTTCAAAGTTTATCATTCTATAAAAAATAAAAAATCAACCAAACAAGAAAAAGAATGTATAATCTAAAACCCACAATCAAAGCCAAAAATCCAAGTGTAAAAGAACCTCCATAAAGACAAAACATAAATGTCAGTAGGCATTGTGGTCACCTGATATCCTATCCTGAAATGAAAGCAAGCCTTATTTTTTTTCCTTTTTGTTTGTTTAATCCTAATGCATACAGTATTTATATGCAGGTACTCGACCACCTCGGAACTCTGCATGTTGTCTAGACAAATTTCTCGGTTCTCACCATTTGCTCAGTCCTCAGTGCACTTGCTTAAACTTGTGAGTAAAGCCATGTGACTCGTTTAAGCCAAACTCGATTCAGTGATTCAGATCCACAATAGTCCTCAGAAAAGATCTCCACTGTTCTAGGGTTTTTCTTTATTTTTACATCTACCTAAAAAAAGGTTAGTTTATCAGAGCCAACCGAAAGCAAAACAGGAATTGAATGCTACAGACCACAGCCTACAGCTTAGCAGCAATGCTAGCGCCCAGAGTTCACCAAAAAGTAAGTGTTTTGCTATTACTTTTGACTTTCAATCCATTGCTCACTAAATTACATGAGATTTGAAATTATTTATTATTAAATAATCTTTTTATAATACAGTACAGTGGTGCTTGAAAGGTTGTGAACCCTTTAGAATTTTCTATATTTCTGCATAAATATTACCTAAAACATCATCAGATTCTAAAAGTAGGTAAAGAGAACCCAGTTAGACAAATGACACAAAAATATTATACTTGGTCATTAATTTATTGCGTAAAATTATCCAATATTACATATTAGTGAGTGGCAAAAGTGTGTGAACCATTGCTTTCAGTATCTGGTGTGACCCCCCTGTGCAGCAATAACTGCAACTAAACGTTTCCTGTAACTGTTGATCAGTCCTGCACACCGGCTTGGAGGAATTTTAGCCCATTCCTCCGTACAGAACAGCTTCAGCTCTGGGATGTTGGTGGGTTTCCTCACATTAGCTGCTCACTTCAGGTCTTTCTACAACATTTCCATTGGATTAAGGTCAGGACTTTGACTTGGCCATTCCAAAACATGAACTTTATTCTTCTGTAACCATTATTTGGTAGAACGACCTGTGTGCTTAGGGTCGGTGTCTTGCTGCATGACCCACCTTCTCTTGAGATTCAGACCATGGACAGATGTCCTGACATTTTCCTTTAGAAATCTCTGATATAATTCAGAATTCATTGTTCCATCAATGATGGCAAGTCATGCTAGCCCAGATGCAGCAAAACCAGCCCAAACCATGATATTTACCACCACCATGTTTCACAGATAGGTTCTTATGCTGGAATGCAGTCTTCTCCCTTTCTTCCAAACATAACGCTTTTTCTTTTAAACCAAAAAGTTCTATTTCGGTCTCATCCGTCCACAAAACATTCTTCCAATAGCCTTCTGGATTGTCCACATGATCTTTAGCAAACTACAGACGAGCAGCAATGTCCTTTTTGGAGAGCAGTGGCTTTCTCCTTGCAACCCTACCATGCACACCATTGTTGTTCAGTGTTCTTCTGATGGTGGACTCATGAACATTAACATTAGCCAATGTGAGAGCCGTTGTGACCTCTCCAACTATTACACGCCTTGCTCTTGGAGTGATCTTTGTTGGTTGACCACTCCTAGAGAGGGTGACAATGGTCTTGAATTTGTACACAATCTGTCTGACTGGATTGGTGGAGTCCAAACTTTTTAGAGATGATTTTGTAACCTTTTCCAGCCTGATGAGCATCAACAACTCTTTTTCTGAGGTCCTCAGAAATCTCTTTTGTTTGTGCCATGATTCACTTCCACAAACTTATGAAGAGCAGACATTGATAGATCCCTGTTTTTTAAATAAAACAGGGAGCCCACTCACACCTGGTTGTCATCCCATTGATGGGAAACACCTGACTCTAATTTTGTAATATTGGATAATTTTCCTCATTAAATAAATGACCAAGTATAATATTTTTATCTCATTTGTTTAACTGGGTTCTCTTTATCTACTTTTAGGACTTGTGTGAAAATCTGATGATGATTTAGGTCATATTTACGCAGATATATAGAAAATTCTAAAGACTTCACAAACTTTCAAGTGCCACTGTATATACCGCTCTACCAAACACTCTTTAAATTCGTCAGTTCATGATACATTTAACTTATGATGGATTTGTTGAACATATCCCCATCGGAAATCAGGGAGCAACTGTATTATACAACTCCATTAATGCCTATAATGCCTTATACAGTGTGTTTTTCTGGGGGTCTTGAATGGATTCATTCAATTTACATTATTCCTTATGGGAAACATTTGCTCTGTACTTCTCGGTTCTCACCGAGCCTTGGAACAAATTAACAATGAAAACTGAGGTACCACTGGACAGTCAATGTTATAAATGGTTAGAAAGGCAAATAACCTCATTTCCTTTATTTATTGTGAGGAATCCCTACTTGTATTTAAAACTCCACCTACTTCTAAATATGTCATCATAACATAGTGATGCAGGGGATTATTGGATTAGCTCTACTGTCTTCTAATGTGAGCAGGGGGCTTGGTCCTCACATGTATTGGAGAAGCTCTACAATAATAACTGATCATTACATTACATACAAAGTGGAGGGAGAAGGTAGGGGAAAGAAGTCATTCGGAGCAATATCTGCTTCCAGTATTTTCTCTATTACCATTTGTTGTAGTTGATTAGCGGTTGAGATGGAGGTTCCGGGATTTAAATATATCATAGGTTACAGTGGGAATTCAAATCTCAGTATGATGTACTGGAGCACAACATTAATTAACTGCACAGTACACTGACACAATGCATGGGCGTTAACATTTGAAATGTTCCAGCATCAGTTATACTGCTAAAGACATTGCATATTCATGTTACATCCATCCAAGTTCACCTCAAATAACTTTATGATTGCTTGGTAATTATTCTTGTATGAAATTCAGTCATTATTCTATGGATCGCTTTTTATTTCTCAAGCGCCTTCACCCTTGCGCTCCTGATTTGCATGCTCTGGGTAGAATACTGCATTATTTGCTGTGGCACAATATCTCCCTTGTTATGTTATTGAATTCACAAATTAAAGATCCGACAGAACTGCAGTGAACAAAACACAACCTTGGACAATGCTACTCATGGACGGACGAACACTTCTTATGAATACAATTTTACATACAATGGTGCTTGAAAGTCTGTGAACCCTTTCGAATTTCCTATATTTCTGCTTAAGTATGACCTAAAGCATCATCAGATTTATTGAGGAAAATGATCCAGTATTACATATTAGTGAGTGGCAAAAGCGTGTGAACCTCTAGGATTAGCAGTTAATTTGAAGGTGAAATTAGAGTCAGGTGTTTTCAATTAATGGGATGACAATCAGGTGTGAGTGGGCACCCTGTTTTATTTAAAGAACAGGGATCTATCAACGTCTGCTCTTTATTATACGTTTGTGGAAGTGAATCATGGCACAAACAAAGGAGATTTCTGAGGACCTCAGAAAAAGAGTTGTTGATGCTCATCAGGTTGGAAAAGGTTACAAAACCATCTCTAAAGTGTTTGGACTCCACCAATCCACAGTCAGACAGACTGCTACAAATGGAGGAAATTCAAGACCACTGTTACTCTCCTCAGGAGTGGCCGACCAACAAAGATCACTCCAAGAGCAAGGTGTGTAATAGCTGGCGAGGTCACAAAGGACCCCAGGGTAACTTCTGAGCAACTGAAGGCCTCTCTCACATTGGCTAATGTTAATGTTCATGAGTCCACCATCAGAAACAACACTGAACAACAAATGGTGTGCATGGCAGGGTTGCAAGGAGAAAGCCACTGCTCTTCAAAAAGAACATTGCTGCTCGTCTGCAGTTTGCTAAAGATCACATGGACAAGCCAGAAGGCTATTGGAAGAACGTTTTGTGGACGGTTGAGACCAAAATAGAACTTTTTGATTTAAAAGAAAAGTGTTATGTTTGGAGAAAGGAAAAAACGCTGCCTTCCAGCATAAGAACCTTATCCCATCTATGAAAACATGGTGGTGGTAGTATCATGGTTTGAGCCTGTTTTGCTGCATCTGGGCCAGGACGGCTTGCCATCATTGATGGAACAATGAATTCTGAATGATATCAGAGAATTCTAAAGGAAAATGTCAGGACATCTGTCCATGAACTGAATCTCAAGAGAAGGTGGGTCATGCAGCAACACAACGACCCTAAGCACACAAGCCGTTCTACCAAAGAATGGTTAAAGAAGAATAAAGTTAATGTTTTGGAATGGCCAAGTCAAAGTCCTGACCTTAATCCAATCGGAATGTTGTGGAAGGACCTGAAGTGAGCAGCTAATGTGAGGAAACCCACCAACATCCCAGAGCTGAAGCTGTTCTGTACGGAGGAATGGGCTAAAATTCTTCCAAGCCGGTGTGCAGGACTGATCAACAGTTACAGGAAACATTTAGTTGCAGTTATTGCTGCACAGGGGGGTCACACCAGATACTGAAAGCAAAGGTTCACATACTTTTGCCACTCACTAATATGTAATATTGGATCATTTTCCTCAATAAATAAATGACCAAGTATAAAATTTTGTCTCATTTGTACTTTTAGGACTTGTGTGAAAATCTGATGATGTTTTAGGTCATATTTATGCAGAAATATAGCAAATTCTAAAGGGTTCACAAACTTTCAAGCACCACTGTATTTATGTACGCGACTTTCACTAGATTCTAACAATTACAGTGTTCAGGTTTTAATTGATGCAACAGGCATTTTTCCTATTTGAATAAGCATGTAAACAACGCTGCTCTTTTTGATTGTTAACCAAAGATGCTGGCTCTTCAGGTTGCATCTAGTGAAGGTAAACATTGTTATGCATTTTCAAGGACTCTTGAGTCATTTTGTATAATCCATGCCTGAGCAGTGGCGAAACGAACAGTCCAGCCTCGAGCTCATTGTTATTACAGTGAATTACAATGTGCATGTGATCAGTCATGACATCATGCGCTGTTTACATATGACAAGTCAAAGTGATGCACGATACACGTCAAATCATTACTGGAGCATCTCTACAACCGCTGCTTGTATGAGGAGAATATGGATGTCAACAAGCAAGGCCAATAAAGAATGGCTCCGATGCTAATTTGATGAAGGCAAAGGCAATGAATCATCATAAATGAGTTCCTATAAGCCAGGGCCAAGTTAAAATACAGTGGGGATTGCTCATTTGCTTAAAGCTGCGAGCGGAATTCCTAACGCGCAGAAATTCATCACGATTATATGGCATCACGTAGACAGAAGTGTCTTGAGGTTTGATGATGTAAATTATGGAGACATGTTTGGAGCATGGCCATTCCACTCCCAGAAGATGTTCGCCGTGAGGCCGTGGTGCAGCCTTCAAAAATCAAAACCTTCTCTATGCTAATTAGGAGCTGTCCTCTGTAATTCATGGATTAATTCATTCTGTCACAAAACCGATTTTTAGTGTGGGGATATGAGTTTTCTGTTAGAGTTTTCTGCAGAAGAAGCGATTTGCCCGTTGACATGTTAAATGTGGTGGCTCAGTGGTAGGGGAGACGTTCTGCGGCATGGGTGCCATTTGCTGTTGTAACTCAAAGTTTTTCAGCACAATCTAACAACACGCATTTAACTAATACTGAATATTGTTCAATCTCAGGAAATGTATTGTATTTGTACATGATTTCTCCTGTTACTGCACAGCATTCACAATTACATAAAATGTCACCACATGGCATCCAATTAATAGCATTATTTTTTATTATATTAATTATCTATACATATAATGTCCTGGGGACAGAAATGGCACCCATTTGGTGGAATGGCTCAGTTACTGAAAACCCACAATTCCTGAAAGGAATTCACTCAAACAATTCAGATACTGAGCGGACCTTTTGAAAATGTTTTTGCCCCATGGAAAAAAATCCGACTAGGCACTCTAAATAGCACACTACACAATATCAAGAGCGTTAATGTCTTTTTTTTTTCGAGGATGCTTGACGCCAAGAGTAGGTGAACAATACGAAGCGATGAAGGTTGTGGTAGTGGTACCGGCAAGAATTTACTTTCACCCAGAGCTAGAACACGATATGAAAGAAGAAAGTTCTAGTAGCTGTAAGAAAGGTATACAGTCTGATTCAGGATGCAGTAAATACAGAAGCTGAAAGTGGGTGGAATCAGCACACCATATCAAAAAAGCTTTCAAAGCTGTGAGGGAAGCACAAGCACACTATTTTTAAATGCAGAATGTTCTACAAACTATAAATACTGCCTATGGGTAAAATCGGCGCTCTATGGGTCTGTCAAAACCCAGTGAGCTGCCTACATAGACAGCATTTTACGTCATAGTCATAGCACTCCCGACTAAAAGGCTGTCCTCATTCTTAGATACTGAAAATGCTGCCTACTGAGAGACCTTAATGTGGCCAAATTTTAAGGAAGCATCAAATCCTCCCTTGTGTGGCAAACGGAGCTACTAATTCTCTCTGGTATTTTGTTTGGTTTGTTGTCATAAAACCACACAAAATAGCATTTTATTTGCAAATTACTCTGAGATGACACTAGCCAAGTAAACACCGGTCGCATGCAGTGGGCGGGAAAAAGCCATGATGCAATTGAAACAGTGTCTTATGAGGATGGCTGTCTGTTAGAATGCAGCCTACTTAAACATCTGCTTACATAGTCAACGCCTACATTGGTAGCTCACTAGGTTTTAAAAAAAGAAAGTTCTAGAAGCTGTGAAAAAATGCCTGTGGGAAAAGTCAGATCATTATTTGTAAGGGGCAAAAGAAAAGTAATAGCAGCTGTTCACGGAGTCTTTATAATTGATTTCATTTAAAACGTGAAATTACTTAATGAACAAGACCTTTTCATATTACATTTACATCATTTTCAGTATGCCAACATCTTTATAATCCCCTTTGTATAATTAGATGTAATTAATTACAAAGCTGATAATGCAACAACATGTATATGTACTGAGCTGAATACTCAAAAAAAAAAAAAAAAAAGCGCAATCCATCTCATCATCATAACCTTTGCAATTAACATTTGGCTGCTGCGAATTCTCACAATTTTGCAACAGACCAAATTGCTTATGTTAATTACATTTTCCCCTTCCAACATTATTATTAAAAGTGACCAAGGTCAAAATAGCAAGCAAATGAGTTTCTCAAAATGAGCCTGCTGAAAGCTATAGCCCAAATGTTATTTTGTTCCTCTAGTAATTGACCCACATGGCAGATTATGTAAAACACATTACTACAGTTGATTGACTTTCAACCCTCAAGTCTTGCTTCTCCGCCGTCTGCAATTACCATCAAACAGGCCTGGCAAGCTTCTATCCTGTGAGATGATTCGGTTTGAGATGCTGATATTAAATAACAGTCATTTTCCGTCATTTTCAATCAGAATTTATACAAAGTTCTCTGCAAATTCCGCAAGCCGAAAATTGCGTGTTTACAAGAAAGCTTGAGGAGAAATAAAAAGGTGATCACACAAATCAGCAGGCCAGACAAGATCCATATGTCAATCATATTTGAGCGCTTTAGTGCACGTGTTTGATGTTGTGAAAGGAACAATAACTGGAGGTTAAGAATTTTTAGCAACTAATACAGTTACAAAATCTGGCTGGTCACACCAATAAACCCAGGAGTAATTAAAGAAAGCACAGTCATGTTCAATTCCCAGCAAATGTTTCTTAGTTGTGTATTTCACCCGATAATAATAACTAGATCTGCATATCCTGAAGGAGCTACAACAGTGCTTTAAATGTGGCAAACGGAAAAAACATGGCTTGTGTCCCAAATTTTTGGCAGCATGTGGGTTTGTGTCCCAATAATTTTGGCCACGTGCAGGTTTGTGTCCTAAGACTTTTGGAGCTAGATTTATTTTTCCTTTTTATTACCTAGTGCCGTGTTAAATAAATGACTATACTATACAGTGAAAGGCTTAACTGGGGTGCAGAACAAACTTTTCTATTGTGCACAGAATGACCTTTCTTAGCTTATCCTTTTCAGATCTTTAATTTACCACCTAAGCCCATTTGAAGCAAGAAGTAAAAATAGGTTCCCACATATGCCAATCAGGTATGAAAAGATTTATCTGCAAACTGTGTCACAAATTAGTTGGCGTTAGGGGAGTCGTTCTGAAGTGCCTTATAACAGAAAAGCAACAGATGGCAAGGAATAACAAATGAGAGAGATGGGTTCAAATGATGTTTTGAATTCTTTTAGATTCAAGATATACACTGCCACAAAATCTTCTAAATTGTTATTGACAAGAAAATAGCAAGATTAGTGATAGATTTTGAAATAATAAGCATTGGCCAATATCAGCATTTATGAGGCCAATATTCAAAAATAGTGTGGAAAATGCAGAGAAACTTTTTCCTGCATCATAAACATCATAAGAAAGTGACTAAAAACAACAATGATACTGAGATTCAGTGAGGGTGGGGCCATTTATGAGAAGATGACTTGGTTTCCAGGATTACGAGTTCCTGCATTTAAGTAAACCTGGGATTTAAAAAAAACAAAAAAAAAAACATTGTTTAATAACATTGATTTTTTTTTCTCCAGAAAGGAAGTGATACTGTTATCTGGTAATAAACACTGTAATAAAAAGCAATAAAACTTACATTTTTTAATTACATTTATTTAAGTGCAAACAGAGACATTTATGGCTTAAATAAATATTAATTTAAGTTCAGCAATTAGATGTCTCATTTATTATTATTAGGTTTATCAGTTGCAAAAAAAAGTGATTTCAGCATTATATATCGACCATTGGCTGCACTGCTCTCTAAATATCGGCATCGGCCATTAAAAACCTATATCAGTCCAACCACTAATCGAGATTATATATCATATTTACTGTATGATCCATTCAACTGGAAGACATGGAGAAGTAAAGTGTGTAATCCTATTATAAATGACCTAAATCGAAGAATAATAGCCATGTAAACATTTGTTCTGCACGTATCTGTATCTCAGTGCCTTACATGTAATGGTCCTGTGATTAAACATTATTAATTAATACCATAAAGGGTTAATGGGGGAGCTGATGATGCAGCGCATGAACGTCTTGATACGTTTTTAATAAGGACATTTGGAGGACACTTTACTGCTTACACTCATTAATCATTTAAAGACTCATTAAAAACAAACAATGTGATTAAACACGTGGTTAATGCACTGAACAAATTTCAGCCATTTATTATGTTTAGTATGGAATGAAAATCAAATATATTTTCCAGAGTAAATAGTTACATTTACAGCATTTATTGGGTGCCATGACTCAGGACGACTTACAATTGAGCAGAGCTCATGAAGGTTAAGGGCTTTTCACAACCCAGGATTTAAACCTACGACTCGCAGAATTCACTATCTGAAATATCATGCAATCACATTTGTTAGGTGGCAAAAAGAAGCTTAATATTCGCTACTTTTCTTTCTATCTGTAACATTTTCCAGCTGATTCTACTACTAGGAGTGCACAATGGCTGGAAAGGTACTTTCAAAATTGTCCTTGAGTAAAGCTGTGGAAAGGCTTTCAGAGGCTTTTGCTAGACCTGTTCAGTGCATTATTGAAAAGTGTAAAACTTATGGCACATAAATTGGTCCATCCCTTCAAACTGGATGACCAAGCCAGTAGGATATTTAGGAAAGGCCAGTGACATCTTTGAATGACATCTTCATGCCTGAGGTTGGCCAGTCTGTTCAACACACAAGCTTCGCACAAAGCTGGCCTGTAAGGCAGGGTGGCACAGAAGGAATCCCTTATGAAAAATCTGCAAAGAATCAATGCAGTGGCTTAAGGATAGGAATGATACCTTACTGCCACGAAAAGGCTACGTTGTTGGCGTCGTTAGCATTAACATCTTGTTCATAATAGATCTTACTCCTATAAACATGTTGCTGGAAGAACTTTAAAGTATCTACAGGTGCAATATGATTGAAGTCTTTTAGATTTGCTTCTGAATAGTGCCTTTGTCTCTGCGTTCTAAGACAGGGGCATCGATCAGGATATGCTTGACTGTTAGGGTGACTTTATATCTTTGGCAAATTGGCGCTTCATTGACAGAGAGTAAGTTACTACATTCATTGCCAAAACAAAACTCACCAAGGAGTTGTTGGAATTGAATGAAACTTTTTATATATATGAATGTAATGACGATATATGTAAATGATTACAATATTAGAGCGAAAGAATAAGTTAAAAACTGCACCAACACACACTAACACACCGCCATCATATCAGTGTCACTGCACATGATTTTAATGTTTTGGCTGTTGAATTATCTTTCAATTTTCATTGTTATAACATATACATGACCTACAATACATTCTAAATGTCAGTTGTGTATAAAGGTAAATGTCACAATGATGTGTGCTTATTAGCCGCTTCATCCTGCACAGCCGTCCTCTGGTCCTGTTTGGCTCCCACCTATTTAAATACCCTTGTTCCCCAGCCACTCCCTTGTCTGGCATTTCACTGCACTACACCTTGTTTTCTCTGGCTCCTGGGTCACCTTGTTGCTTTCTTCTGTTGCTTGTCTCTGTGTGGTCTTGTCTCTTGTGCCTCTTTATGTTCTGTGTAGTTCATGTTATGCTGTCTAATTGTTCATCGAGATTCCATTCTGTGTTTCTTGGTTTGTTGGGATTTGCTCTTTGTGTGTGCTGGCATTGGCTATTGGTATTAGCACTTTGTCTGGTGGTAGTGTTAACACTGTTTGTGTTAGCACTGCCTGTTATTATTAGCACTGTGTGTTTTTTCTCATTTTGTCTCTCATAGTTGAAGTGTACCTATGATGAAAATTACAGACCTCTCTCATCTTTCTCCCGCTTTCTGACTAAATACTTTTTTGCTCCACTGTATAATTATCTGTCTTTTTATTGGAATACAACCAGAAAATACAGGTAACTTGTATGCAGTATTAAAATAGAAATCACAAGAAGTTGTCATGTTACCGACTGTCATGCTTGGGCTGAAAGCGGGAGATGAACACTAGAAGCCAGTACAGGGCAGAGCTTTATTAAGAAACAGAAAAAATACTGCAGAACTGAGTGCAATAAAGACCTGGACATAGAATCCACAAGCAGAAGCAGGAAACCTAAACCATAACGGTGTGAACCAGAAGAAAAATGTACTCAGTTCTCACCAAACAAAAGAAATGCAGGGTTTAAATAACTGAATTAATGAAAGAGAAACTAGATACAGCTGAAATAAATCAGGAAGACAGAAGGTAAACAAAGGTGAAGCACCGCTCATGGATGACATGGAAGGAGTGGTGGAGGCTGGGTAGTGTAGTCCGGTAGGACTGTTGTCATGACGCCAACTGTGTACAGTACATACCTCCTTTTTGTGGAATTACTGCACAATTTTAAGCCCAGAGTGAATTTTTAGGGGACTTGCTGTAATCATAAGAATATTGTTATATCAATTTCTATTTCGTCTCGTTAAATAAAAATATCGTGTTGTGCAAACATGGGGAAAATTTTAGCTACTGCCCTCAGCAAACCTGCCATTGGAGTAGGGATGCTCAAACTTTGCAGGAGATGGTAGATCTTGGCTTTTTACACTTTGACAGGGCTCATGTGCTTCTCATTGTGGGGACTTTCATCAGGTTACTGAGGTGTCTGCATATTAACGAATCAGCCTGAATCTGGGATGGGAACGATCTTGTTATTTCATGAACATTCTTGCTTGTAGACATGTCAGACCCTGAAAGATACAGCAACATGATTTGATTGCAACATTGATTTACACATACGTATAGAAGGGTTGTTAGTTATACAGCCGGTATCCTGCATTATTTACAGTGTCCAGTTAATTAGTCATTGGAGGCTGCTTCTGTTTGTCACGGCTCCTTTCTGTAAAGTCTTGATATTAGATGACATAGAGACATTTTTATGCCTCATTCAACCCGCCTGGAAATGACAAACCTTGTTATTCAAGGTTGAAACATCCTTAGCGGTAATTCAACATCAAGTGCGTGACGTGAGTTGCATTTTTAAAAAGTTGTTTTCAACACTTCTGCCAGGTTTCAGAGAAAAGGTAATTGTATTATGTTCAGATTTAGGCTGCAATTACTTTTTGTCCTCTCTACTTATTGGATATAAGGTCTGTAGAATACACTTGCATTACTTTTTTACCTTAGTATTTCAGTATTCCATCAGTACACCCTTAATTTAGCATTCTTGATAAACATGGTTCTACAATTCCAGCTATACATTCACATTAATTTGCAATGTGGCAACACCACTGACTTGGTCACATGACAGCCGCGGATCCAGCCCCTAGTCCTCACCCCGAGGAGTACTGAGACTCGGGAACCTACAATCAATAAAGACATGAAATAAGTGAAAATAAAGTGAAACTGTATAGCCAGTGAGGCATATTATCACTGGGACAGCAGAACCGAGACTGAGGGAGCGTCTAAAATAACATCTGTAAACTGATATAGTATAATAATATAATAATTAATAATTAAATGTATATAATATGCATTTGATAACACCCCATTCTTTGTCTTTTAACTTTTATGGCGATTTGGCATACCATATTATCACCACCAACTGGGCTGGATTACATGCATTGTGTTTGGAAGATCACACCATTGAGTGTTTTATTTGGGGTGCCCATGTTTGAAGTTGGATTTTTTTTTTTGGTTTAAATTTGGGGCAAAACAATTTCAAACTGGGCATTCAAACTCCAAATTGTTGAAGGTACAATATGCATACTCAATTATGGGTATAGATCGTTAGCAATCTAGAATTAAATACAGTGATACCTCGGTTCTCTATGCATTTTGAATAGAAAAATTCTTGGTTCTCATCATTTGCTCGGTACTCGGTGCACTTGCTTAAACTTGTATGAGTCGAGCCGCACGACTCGTTTCAGCCAAAATCTCGATTCATGAATCAGTCATGATTCAATACTCAGTGATTCAGGTTCACAATAGCTCTTGCACAGTGAAGATTTCCACTCTGTTTACTGTATTCTTATTGCAAATAAGTCTCCATGGGTCCTAAAAAGGTTAGTTTATAAGAGCCGACCAAAAGCAAAACAGGAATTGAATGCTCCAGAACATAGGCTGCAGTTAGCTTAGAAGCTATGCTAGCACCCTGAAGATCATCAATAGTATTTTCACCATCAATCTATTACTCACTAAATTACATTTGGTTTTTCAACACTTTATTATAGAATAAGCTTTGTGTTGATGATTTTGGCCAACTGTAGATTAATGTAAGTGTTTTAAACATTAACTTACTTACCATTACTTACCATAGTATCCTTTCCATATCTCCGCTATTATACGATATAGACCACTCTACCAAACATTTGTTCTACCAACCTCCTCAGTTCATAATATATTTAACTTATGATGAATTTGTTGGAACCTATCCCCTTTGTAAATCAGGGAGCACCTGTACAATACAACTGCATTAATGCATGTAATGTCTTGTACAGTTTGGATTTTCTGGGGGTCTGGAACGAATTAATTCGATTTACATTATTTCTTATGGGAAAAATTTGCTCGATACTTGTTTTCAGTTCTCAACAAACCTTCTGAAATAGGTTAACGCAGAGAACCGAGGTACCAGTGTATGTACCAACTTGATTTCTGTCTTTACGTTTTTAGAATTTCATTAACACACCATTAGTCATTTGAAAGATGCAGCTATTATACATTTTGGTGTAATATCTGAAGAGCTTCGATCATGTAGAACATCTCTCAGCCAATCCAATTGCAGGGTCGGAGCTAACTGTAGTATTATCTTAATTATTTAGTATTGTAGTTATACGCCAGTAATATTTAAAAATTCCAGCTGTGCATTGCTACTAAAATAGAGTTCTAGAATATGGCATACCTCCTTATTATTCTACATTTAGTAGACAGATCCATTAATATACCCCTTTAGAAAGTCACAAGAAAAGCATTTAAGTCTGCAGAGCATGGACGTCTCCAAGGTTACCACAATCATGTGTTAAACTTTGCCATGAACAATGCACGTTTGTGATGATCACCACTCAAAGGCACTAACACTCAAAAAGGAAATACAATTAACGCAAGGTCAAACAAAGTCGCGTGGGAATTTTATAAGGACAGATTTTCATGGTGCTATTTTCGCCCTCCTCACTGATGTATTTTCGGTCAAATTGTTTGGTGAGCTTTAAATGGTCATCTTGTATAGCTGAATAGCTATCACACTCACTCACACACACACAGCGCAGAAGAGAGAGCAGGTTTCTTCTCATTATATGTTCTTGTCCTGTAAGTCATTGCTGGTAGTCCATGAAATAAGCTTCCTCATGCTGCGCTGGCCCCTCTGATTGGGTATTTTGGGCTTCAGTGGCTAGAATAGAATCTGCTGCCTTTAATAACTAATCTAAATCTAAAACTGATTGCTTTCTTATCTACATCTGAAATAAATCAATATGTTTTGAATTGTTCATGCAAAACAAGTAATCTGTTTTTAATACCCACGTGTCCCAACACACACACACACACACACACACACACAGACCAATAGTGTTCCAAATGTGTGAAAGATGTCTTACTGTAATTGGTAATTTATGATTTGTGAAACCTATATTTATAGATTATGCAAGGCGTGGAGTTTTACACAATTATCAAGTCAGCTACTCTTTCAGGTTCTTTTTGAGATTTCTAACTAAACATCCTTGAGTTTTTACACACTGGTTGTTCAGCTATTCTAGCATTAATCGAACTATAGTGGAATTACGGTTCAGTTATATATCTTTAATCATTTCAGTATGGACAATGGAAAAAAAAAATATATATATATGCAGTTTTCATTACATTGACTTTTATTTCAGTGCAGACAGTATGAACCCAAGATTTCAGGGCTTTTTTCCTGATCAGTTTTTTTCATTTGTTAATAAACATCCATTCCTGTTATGGTAAAACCTTTACCACTGTAACATTGCCATTCCTTCTCACAACACTTTGGCATTTTGGCACAGAGGATACCAATCGATTAAGTGTTATTTTGTGCCATGTTTCCTGCATTTAAGGTACAGGGTAGTCATTGCTCATTTTTTTATTTAAAACTATAGGGGACAGATCAGGACTGCATTCAGACCAGTCCAGTAGCAGCATCATCTTCTTCTGCAGCCATGCCTTTGTGATGTGTGTGGGACTGTGGTAGCCTAGTGGGGAAGGTACGTGGGACTTTTTCTTGGCCTACTGGTTAAGGTACTGGACTATGGACCAGAAGGTCCAGGGTTCAAATCCCTCCACTGTTGGGTCCTTGAGCAAGACCCTTAACCCATACTTGTGTGACTGTGGTAGCCTAGCGGTTAAGGTACTGGACTTTGGACCAGAAGGTCCAGGGTTCAAATCCCACCTCTGCCAAGCTGCCACTGTTGGGTCCTTGAGCAAGACCCTTAACCCACAATTGCTTGGATTGTAAGACTGTATCAATTGTAAGTCGCTCTGGATAAGGGCGTCTGCTAAATGCTGTAAATGTAAATGTGTGCAGCATGTGGTTTTGCAATGTCTTGTTGAAAAATGCATGGACATCCCTGGAAAAGCTGACATCTTGAAGGCAGCTTATGTTGCTCTAAAATCTCTTTTCTACATTAATGCTGGCATAGCAGAAGTGTAAATGAACTTTGCCAAGGGCACTGACAAAACCCATACCATGACAGACCCTGGCTTTTGGACTTTTGCTGATAATAGTCTGATGGTTTTATTCATCTCTGATCCAGAGCACATGGCGTCCATTTTTTGGCCAGAAAAGATCCTCTGCCCTCAGCCTTTTGTGGATGCTGTTTTTGTACCAGATCATGATTACAATGACCTGTTGACATGACCTGTTTTAAATCATTACATCATCATTTCATTACTAGCCCTAAATTGCCCTGGAATGTATGCGGACCTGAGAAATAGGAATATATATATATTTGACCAAACAAATCATGAACATGTGCGTTCAGAAGTTGTCTTCAATGAGATAAAAGTCAATGTAAGACTGCTAAGCTCTTAAAGGCAGGGAATCGTGACTCAACCCGTCATTCATAGTTATGACAAGTTCCGTTCAATACTTGGCTGGGATGTGCTTTAAATATCCCAAAGCAGAGATGTTATTTATAGGACTAAATTTACATTGCATACATTTATTTGTGCTGCTCTCCCAAAACAAGGAGAGATGCCAGGAATTTAAATGGTGTATCCCAGAATGGAGAAAGTAGAGCACAGGATCGATATATTGAACATTTAATCACTACGGTGTTGTTACATCTAATCAATAAGGACTTCTCTCATGCGTCCAGATCGATTTCACTTCACTTAACTGCTTGGATACGTTTCCACTAGTATCGTGTTGCAATAGGTTAAATGTGGTGATAAGTAGTACAGTGAAGAGCATAAATGGCTCTGTAATGTGTTCTGCAATCAAAGATGTATGGATGAATTGGGTAAGCAGCTCAATTTAGGACCGGTCCTTTCTAACCCTGGTCCTACTGTAACTCTGTGCTACAGGTTTTGTTTCCCATTGCTCAGTTAATGTTAAGCGGGCCTGGTTAAAGAGAGAAACCTTATAATGTGCCAGGCAGAATTCGTTCAGAGCAAGGTTTCTGATTCAGTACTGAAAGGGATGTTTAAATATTCCGCACAAATAAAGAACAGTAATAGTGATGTCAATGCCATTAGCACTACATTAGCACCATACACTGCTGCCACTTTTGTGTAATATGTGTTATTAATTATTTTCAGCCATCAAGCAGAACCGACCAGTTTTGGTCAGAATGTTAACGGTATAAAAAGTCTCTCTTACTCCTAAGAGCAGTGGTGGGGTAGTTGCTCAACAACAAAAAAAATTCATTATTCATTACTCATTACTTTTAAGTTACATTCTAAAACCTGGGGATCAAATCTACAGCATATCTGATACAAAAACCTAACCTTGACCAAACACCCCATAACAGATAACTTGATTGTGTGAGAATAACTGAACATTATTCAAGACCATCAACAGGAAATCATGTTTTTCCAGGAACAATAGATAGCAAATGATTCTGGGTTCAGGAGCATAACACTGCAGTATTACTAACAAAGATAGTATAGTACAAACCATGGCCATTTTTAGAGTCTGAGGAGATTAAGGGCTTAGCCAAGACCCATGTAGTGGTGTCCAGGAAAGTTGTAATACTCAATATTGATCATTTTTATATAGCTACCACCTGGTATTTGTTTTATACCACACGCACAGTGTCTATGTAATGTAAGACTATTCCACCAGATCTTTTCTTTAATATCCATGTTTTTATAGTCAGCGTGTTGCTTGTCCTATAAGCTCTTGTACTCTTGCTACTAGCAGGTTGAGCTGTTCTGCCTGACAACTGAGCTCTGATTGGTCAGCTTGATTTTTAACGCATCCGAACAATGCAGAAATTAAAACGGGCTCCGAATTAAAAAATGTACACAGCAGCGCAGTCTTGGTCAGTTTCGGACTCTGTGGGAAGGCCTTTATATACGTGTTGTTTCTAACCCTGGTCCTACTGTAACTCTGTGCTACAGGTTTTGTTTCCCATTGCTCAGTTAATGTTAAGCGGGCCTGGTTAAAGAGAGAAACCTTATAATGTGCCAGGCAGAATTTGTTCAGAGCAAGGTTTCTGATTCACTACTGAAGGGGATGTTTAAATATTCCGCACAAATAAAGAACAGCAATAGTGGTGTCAATGCCATTAGCACTACATTAGCACCATACACTGCTGCCACTTTTGTGTAATATGTGTTATTAATTATTTTCAGCCATCAAGCAGAACCGACCAGTTTTGGTCAGAATGTTAACGGTATAAAAAGTCTCTCTTATTCCTAAGAGCAGTGGTGGGGTAGTTGCTCAAAAAAAAAAGTTATTCATTATTGATTACTCATTACTTTTAAGTTGCATTCTAAAACATGTACAAATATACTGGGATCAAATCTACAGCATAACTGATACAAAAAGGATAAATATTTCTTCCCGTAGTTTATTTAGGAACAAAATGTAGAATCAGTATCAACAATAAACATGTAGAAAATTAATTTCACTACCCTATACTTGGTTATACTTGGTTTTGAGAAACTTTGCATTGTGGTCCGTGTGCCTGTAATTCACAAAGGAGGGTTTGCCATTGACCTAACACCCCATAACAGATAACTTGATTGTGTGAGAATAACTGGGAAAGGAAATCATGTTTTGCCAGGAACAATAGATAACAAATGATTCTGGGTTCAGGAGCATAACACCGCAGTATTACTAACGAAGATAGTATAGTACAAATGAAAAATTTCTATATAGGTACCACCTGGGATTCTTTTTATACCACACACACAGTGTATATTTAGTATTTGTGGCAAAACACTACAACATTCAGTATTCAGTATTTTCATTTATACTGAAAATAATGTAAAACGATTCCACCAGATATTTTCCTTAATATGCATGTTTTTATAATCAGCGTGTTGCTTGTCCTATAAGCTCTTGTACTTTTGCTACTAGCAGGTTGAGCTGTTCTGCCTGACAACTGAGCTCTGATTGGTCAGCCTGATTTTTAACGCATCCGAACAACGCAGAAATTAGAACAGGCTCCGATTTAAAAAATGTACACAGCAGCGCAGTCTCGGTCAGTTTCGGACTCTGTGGGAAGGCCTTTATATACGTGTTGTTGACGTTGGTTCATACAGAAACTATGCCATAAACATCGTAGTTTATGCTTTTGGTATTTTTATAGAAAATGTGAGTAACTCAATAATGTTGTTTCTATTATGTTAGTAACTGTAATGTGTTAGATTCCTCATTACAGGAAGGAGTAATCACATTACTGTAATGTACTTTGTAACACATTACTCCCAGCACTGCCTAAGAGTACAGAAAACAACAAAAAGACAAAGGCACAGGGCTACAAAAGCAAACAGTAACAGAATGCCCAACTTGAGTGCACTCTGATAGAAATCTTTATTAAAGCAACTCACATCGGAAACTCTCCAAAACATGGTATATGTTACTAAACCCATAGTTAGGTGGTGATATTTTCTCAAAGTGGCATCTGTAATAAAATAGCTTTGTTTCTCCTCTGTAAGAATGCTCGCACAGTTATAAATTTACATGAGAGGAATGGGGTTCCAGGTTTTGAAATGCTATCATGATGTAATTTTACATTTACATTTATAGCATTTAGCAGACACCCTTATGAGTGACTTGCAATTGATACAGTTACAATCCAAGCAATTATGGGTTAAGGGTCTTGCTCAAGGACCCAACAGTGGAGGGATTTGAACCCTGGACCTTCTGGTCCATAGTCCAGTACCTTAACCAGTAGGCCAAGAAAAAGTCCCACGTATGAAGTCCCACGTATAAAGTCCCACATATAATGGCCTATGAGCAGTATTTACAGTAGAGGGAAGCTGCCTGTGCAGGGTTTAGTGCCAGAACTACATACTAACCCACAAACTCCACCAGCTAACTATTTTCTACCTATAGACTATAGTCAGCCAACCAGAGAAAAAATCCATCAGACACAAGTATAGCAAGGCAACAGGACCTGACAGCATAAGAAGTGCTTAAGGCAGATATCAGTTCCACAGCATGTGTAACCTCTTTGGAGAAGATTTTTCCAACGAAGGAGTTTCTCAAGGGTGAAAACCACAGATGGTCACACATTTGTCTTTTCCAGGAAAAGTACCTAGCAGGGTTATTCTTAACCAAATGCGAAACCAAGTCGATACTTATAGTACTGTGCAAAAGTCTTAGGCCACCATTAGATTGTGTTTTAGAAATGCAAATGGTAATAACGCTGAATAAACATACTCTATGGTCAGGAGGAGTATGTGACACACATTGTTCTTTTTATAATTTCATTCGAGAGAAATTTTGAAGTCTGTGCTGGGGACAAGGCCAAAGTAGCAAAATATTGTTTAAAACATTAAAGAAAATTGAAATCATAATGATTTTGGTGCAGGTAATGGTGTAGTACTGCATATATTTTGTAATAAACAATTTCTAACATGAATTCTAATCTGGGGACATCAATTGGAGAATCACCCATCAACCCCCTTAACAAATGAAGAATCACCCAAATACAGAAGGATAAAAGAAGGACACTGGAGAAATCAGACTGCAATAGCGTAAGAAAGCAAAAGTGAAAATGACGCTTGATTTTTTTATTAATTTTTTAAATCTGCTTTTTATTAGGTTACACAAAGCGACCAGTCAGGCCATGCGTATCAACAGAGTCAATAAGGTGTTATTAACACAAATAGTGTTTTAGGATTTCAAATTGCCGGCATGTGAAAGTCAATCACAAGGATCGACAGTATGACAGACTACTTCTTCTCCACGTCTAACCTTCATATTTCACCCATTATTCCCTTGCTGCTTACAAATAGAACTAGCAATTAAATGAGCATGTTATATAAAAGTGCTGTCTATTTACCGTCTCAACCAATATACTAACGAGCCACAAAATGATTGCTTTGATGGTGGGTGAAATTCTCTAGTGTTCTGCTAAGCAGTGTTGGTTTTGCTTTTAATTAGCCGTTACAACCCGAGCAGCTAACATTGACCATTAATTATCTTCTCCACTGCCTTTGCTTTTGAGTCTTGTGCCTCTTGTCCTCGCTCTGTTTCCCCCTCTCGCTCGGTTGTCTACATTCATTTTATCTGACTAGTTGAAAGGCCAGGGGTCTTTCCTCTGGCTCGTGAGAGAAATGCTAATAGTTAAGTGAATGTTTTTGGTGCGGGTGGCCCCGCAACCCTTCCTGAGGGAATGTGGCCATTCTGCAATGTTTCAATGACTTTCAATCACCCAAATAAATAGAAATATGGAGGTTATTCTCGGAGTTCACCCTGACATTTTGACATGGCAGTACAGGGGAATACAACAGGGCATATACCAGTTTCAAACGGCGAGTAGCAAGAGGAATACCTACAGACAGATCTGTTTGTTTAATTTGGATATCAGAAATCATGAAAAGAAAGAAAGCTTGTTGGAGTCCTGAAATGAATTGAAGAAATTGGTGAAAATGCCTTATTACAAAGTCCAGTTAGTTATAGTTATTAGTTTTGATTAATTTCTTTTCATTTGTTAATATATACTCATTGTACAAAACAAAGAAACACACCACGGAAGAGTTATTGGGATTGAACTGCCTTGGTTGTCATTGTGTCTGTGTAAGTTCTCAGTCATCCAGGTCATGGTAGAGTTTAGTGTTGAGTTGAAGGCAACTCAACTCCTTCTTGGTTCTTGTAGATGTTTCACCTCTCAACCAAATGGCTTCTTCAGTTCTAGAAACTGATGGGGAGTCCCAGATATTTAACCCTAATGGGGTTGTCCCCTTGGGGAGGTCCTGAGAGTCCTTGACCCACCCTTTCAATGCATGAGTTGGTAGGATCCCAGGGGCCAAAGTGTGATCCATTAGTAAGCCGTTGTCTCACCCTGCCATCATGTGGGTCTTTAGAGTCACATGGGTTGAGGCGTGAAAAATGGGGGTTAAACCTCCTGGGAAGGGATCTCAAGACTGCTTGGAAGATGGCTGATAACTGGTGTCGTGATCCACCTTTTCTGTTCAACGATGGTTGTTGTAGTTGGACATAAATCACCTCTTTCAGACCTCTTTCAAACCATGTCTTCTCTATCAACATATATATCCTCTCTGAAAAATGGTTCCAGTTTGTAATCTCCCTTTATTCCTTTATTCCAGTTCAGTATCACTCTGCACCTTGGGTCCAAACCTGCCACCTTGTGACATTGCTACTCTGTTGCTATACCCCAGTGTTCAGCACTCACTTGAAGTATCAGTACAAGCACATTTGTTTTTTCTCACACTTCACGAGACTGTTCACGTGTAAATAATCCTGTTACATTTAGCACTCGCCGTGCTCTTCATCACAGGAAAGTGAGGAGCTAAATGGTCCACTCTCTTGAGTGAAGCAACTTTCTAGCCACCTAAACGGTCATCTACCCATCAGCCACTTCAGAAATAACCCTGCATGACAGAATGCTGATGTGACGAAAGGATTTTAAAAGGATCCCTAACTCCCTCTCTTGCTGTGTCTTACTGAAAGTCTCAGAAACCGCAGTGCTGATCTAAATAAGTTTAGATCTGTAAAAAGTGAGAGTAGGATTTTACCCGACTCATATAATTTATAACCTTTGGACATTTTGTGGGCATTTAGTGGGGAAGAAGGAAAAACATGCACTCTGTATAATGCACTGTTTTGCAAGATCTTTATGATATTCGGATAATAAAAATCCTAAAAAATGGTATTCATCGAATTGTAGTTGCTGTTATTGTGTCTATATTCAATCCGGAGGTACCTTATAAGAAAGCCTTGCATAAGCCAATGTAAATAGTATTAAGATGTAATCATTTAACGAATAACAATTTACGAAGTGTATCTGCATTCCTTAAAGAAACTAAAACAGTGCTTAATGTGGCAATGTGGGTTGTGTCCCAGTAATTTTGGCTACATGTGGGTCTGTGTCCCAGTACTTTTACCCACATATGGGTTTGAGTCCAAACATTTTTGGTCACATGTCGGTTTGTGTCCGATAATTTTGGCCTTGTGTGTTTGCGTTTCTATACTTTAGAACTTGTGGGATTCTGTCCCAATATTTTTGGCCACATGTGGGTTTGTGTCTCGATACTTTTGTCCACATGTGGGTTTGTGTCTTGATACTTATGGCCAGAGGTGTGTTTGTGTCTCAACACTTTTGGTCACATGTGGGTTCATCTCCCAATACTGCTGGCTACATGTGGGTTTGTGGTCCAATACTTTTAGCCATGTGGGCTTGTGTCCTGATACTTTGGGCATACGTGGGTTTGCATCTCAATACTTTTGGCTACATGTGGGTTTGTGTCCCAGTACTTTTGGCCACTTGTGGGTTTGTGTTCAAATAAATTTGGCCACAACTGGGTTTATGTCCCAATAATCTTGGCCACATGTAGGTTTGTGTCCAACTACTTTTGGAAACGTGGGCTTGTCTCAATAATTTTGGCCACATGTGGGTTTGTGTCCCGACAATTGTGGCCACATGGGTTTGTGTCCTGATGCTTTTGGCCACGTGGTTTTGTATCCCAATACTTTTAGCCACATATGGGTTTGTGTCCCAATACTTTTAGCCACATGTGGGTTTGTGTCCCAATACTTTTGGCCACATGTGGGTTTGTGTCCCAATACTTTTGGCCACATGTGTGTTTGTGTCTCTACTTTGGCCACGTGGGTTTGTGTCCCAATATTTTTGGCATCTAGTGGATTTGTGTGTCAATACTTTTGGCCACATGTGCCATGTACAGTTTGTGTGTTCTTGATCTTGTTTAATGTCTTGTTCTGAGACTTATTGTTACTTATTGTTTATCATTAGTTGCAGTATTTGAGATATATACCATCAGTCAAATATCAAAGGATTCAACTGTCTGGTTCTTTACTCGTCCAACATATGGAAAGTTAGGTTATACCATCCTACGGACTTGTGTAAATTTCAGAACAAACGCATAAGTTACTTTGACAGTGTGGTGACATTAGTAGGTGGTAATGAAAAATAGCAGGTGTAGATTTTTATGGGATGACTATGAAATTTTGCATTGTTTATGTACCATATTAGCCATAAATTCTCAGAGAGATTTGACGTTTTATGACTCGGTTTGTCTAGCTGCCTCATTTGTTATCCCATCACTCGCCTCACAGCACTTCTGCTCTGCTCTTGTGAATTCTTAATAACGGCCTGAAACGAGGTGTTCAGTCATGTGCTAAAAGTGGTGTCTGGTGCAGCAGAGGTGCAAAACTCTCCTGCTAACAATTCTCCCCTGTTTGCATTATAGAAAACCAGTATTTGACTTTGAGGTCCATGGGTGAAAAGGACTTGCCAGATTTTTTGGGAAAATTAAAAGGCGTTTCCTTTACTGGTCAGTTTATTTATTTACTGGTCAGACTATCTCCGATATGTAGAGTCTGCATTCTTATATTTTGTAACCCCAAATTGCTAACATCTGCATATCTACAATTTGCATCCTCTGCCAGGAAGGGTTAATATAGCTTGGGTTGTTTTAAGCTTCTCATTTATTGAACCCCTTTGTCTTTTTAAATTGTGAACACTGTATGCTTGTACATGTTGAAAATCAATATTTTTCTACTTGGGTAGTGCTAACGTTGTGTGGAGCTTCCATGTTTTGAGCCTGCGGTGTTTAGCTTCATGCCTCATGCTTCTTGCTTGTTAGAAACTAACTTTAAAACTCAAGTTTGATACTGATTTTGGATGCTAGCCTGCTTTGACATTAGGCTTGTTTAGTTTGGGTTGCATTTGATTGGGTATTGTATTAGTTACTTGTGATTCTGGTTGTCGAATTCTGCTCATTCTGACTTACTGCTTTTTACCATTATGTTTCAGATGCTGCTTGTATATTGCTTGTGAGTTGTGTGGTGATTGTTGGCCAGTATATGGGTGCACTTCAAATAGTTGTGTTGTAGTTCATGCCTTGAGCTCAGTACACCTTTGGAGAGCTTGTTTGTTTGTTT
>JAJAGP010005306.1:0-35313 GCA_025084515.1 Ancistrus triradiatus
GCATGCACCCTGCAATGGACTGCTGCCTTTTCTAATGTCAGTTCCCACTTGCTGACTGTACAGTACCCAACAACCCTGAAGTGGATTAAGGGATATGAAAGTGAATGAAACAATGATTTATTATAATTAGCATTCTAATGGCTGTAGAAGGACTTCCTTTGCTGGAGGCTCTTTCTGTTTTGGAGTCGGATGCATTTGGGACATGGCTCATCTCGAAAACATGAAGTGTGGAAACAGGTTCTACATTCTGATACAGACAGAGAGAGACAATTACTTTCTGTTTTCCTTGTGAATACACAGCTTGATCATATATGGCATTTTTATAACAGTACATTGGTACCTTGGTTCTCGACGCATTTTCACTAGAAAAATTTGTCTCAGTTCTCGTCGTTTGCTCGGTACTCGGCACTTGCTTAAATTCTCATGAGTTGACACGAGCAACTCGTTTCAGCCGAAACTCCATTCATGATTCATGAATCAGTACAGAGTGATTCAGTCTCACAACAGCTCTTTCCTAGTGAAGACCTGCACTGTGTTTATATTGTTTTTCGTTATTATTCGTATTTCGTTGTTATTATTACAGTACTGTATTCTTAGTGCAAATAAGTCCCCATGGATCCCAAAACGGTTGATGATTACAGCCAACCAAAAGGAGTCCTCCGGATCAGTTTCGGGTTGAGCAGTTAGCATTAGCAGCTAGCGCCCTGAGTTCAGTAAGTGTTTTGCTTTTCCTTTTCACTTTCAATCCATTACTTACTAAATTATGAGTTTTTCAACACTTTATTATAAAATGTATTATTTATTAGTTATAAAAATGTATTTACTATACTTTGTGTTAATAATTTTGGCCAACTGTAGGTTAATGAATACGTGTTTTAAACAATATGGTCAGCTCTGCTATTAGACAGTATAGATTATATTAAACTCCTCAGTTCATGATACATTTAACTTACGATGGATTTGAAGGAACATACCCTCATCTTAAAATCAGAGAGCACCTGTATAAAACAACTCCATTAATGCATATAATGTCTTATAGTGCATTACATATGCAAAGTCCATACAGTGTGGACATTCTGAGGGTCTAGAACAGATTCACTCAAATATTCCTTATGGGAAAAATTTGCTTGGTACTCATCGTTTTAGGTTCTCGAAACCCTTCAACAATGTAGCTTATAAGCAATTTAAACTTGATCAACACAACTCAAACTGTCTTGTTGTTCTGCAACCTGACTTGCTATTATCAATTCTGACAGCATATGGCACACTGTCATCTATTAAATAAGTAAAACTACAACAGCAATCATTCTATACCCAGAGTCATGATTTAATTTATAGGTGCATTTGTTTTAACAGTTTATGAAACTGTTATTCAAAAATGCACATTTTCTCAGATTTTTTTCATGCCAACTGGTAGTCATATTCTTCCATTACTTATTGGCTACATCAGGTAGCTTATTTAGGGTGGCACGGTGGTGTATGTGGTTAGCGCAGTTGCCTCGCAGGTGTGAGATCCCCAGTTCAGTCCTGAAGCTGGACTCTGCCTGTGTGAACTTTGCATGTTTTCCCTGTGTCTGAGTGGCTTTCCTTCCACATTCCAGTGGCATGTATGTGGTTGATTGGTCACTTTAAAATGTCCCATGACTAGTTGTTTGACGTAACGTTGTGTATATGTAATAAAAGAACATGTAGCTGATTTGTGGACAGTATCATTATGAAGTTTGTCCCCCCTTTGCTGCTACAACAACAATAACAAAACCTTCTGAGAAGCCTTTGCAGTAGATTTTGGAGCAAGACATAAGATGAGTAAGCATGAATATACAGCGTGCTTAACACTCAATATTTTTGGATTCACTTTCAGTTCAAAACTATGAAATGGATAAACTCCAGAATGAAATTCACTGTTAAGTGAATTGTTACGGTATATACATACTATGCATTCGAAAGGTCTTCAGACCATTTCACTTTTTTCACATTTTATTACATTGAGGCCTTGTGCTTAAAAAAAAAAAAAAAAATCCCCAAATCAATCTGTGCTCAATGCTCCATAATGAGAAAGTGAACAGAATTTTTTTTTTTAAGTATTGAGTGCAGAATGATGGGGGAAAATTAGATTTTTTTTTGCTTTAGCACAAGATCGCAACATGAAACTTGAAAAAAGTGAAAGTGTCCGATATATATTACATACAATTACATGATATCACAATTTAAGAGGTCACCTTGGCAGCGCACACAGATGTCTGTCTGAAAGGGAAAAAGCACGTCCGGTCCACGACAAAACTCGCAAATAAATCCTTTTGCCTGGCACAGCTTGAGGGAGAAAAAAAAGAGTATTTCAAGCATTGCATCATGAATCATTAAAACCATCTTAATTAATCCTTAACTTGGAATATAATCATGTTACACTGTAATGCGTTACATCCCAGTCTAGGGACAAAAGTAAAATGCAAGTGAATGCAAAAATTAGCCATATAATGTTACGGTTCGCCATATTAAAACAACGGCGAACCGTGTAAAATGAAAGAAAAAGTTGGAATACGTGAACCAAAATATAAATAACTAAAAGAAACGAAAAGATTCACCAAAATGAAAGCAAAATAAACCAATAAAGAAAACTCATGCGTACTGAGCTGCTATTTAGAAGTACGCTAACAATGTGGCTCAGCTGCAGCAATGGCATACGAGTCCACGCAAGCGCAAAGTGTTAGAGAGCTTCCGCGAGTGCGTGTCACAAAACTACTCTAAATAAGTGCCCGTTGAAGTGTGAATGAAGAGGAAGAGACAGCGCTAGCTGCTCAGTAGTGAAACTAATGGGCGTGGCGAGCTCAGGAATAGAGACGGAATGGAATGAAGAGACTTGCTCAGATACGGAACTTATGGGCACAGCGTGCTCTGGTACGGAGCTGGGCAGCGCTAAATGCTCAGGATGAGAGCTTACTTGCTCAGATATGGAACTTATGGGCACAGCGTGCTCTGGTACGGAGCTGGGCGGCGCTAAATGCTCAGGAATAGAGCTTACTTGCTCAGATACGGAACTTATGGCCACAGCGTGCTCTGGTACGGAGCTGGGCGGCGCTAAATCCTCAGGATTAGAGCTTACTTGCTCAGATACGGAGCTTATGGGCACAGCGTGCTCTGGTACGGAGCTGGGCGGCGCTAAATCCTCAGAATTAGAGCTTACTTGCTCAGATATGGAGCTTATGGGCACAGCGTGCTCTGGTACGGAGCTGGGGGCCACAAATGCTCAGGAATAGAGCTTAGTTGCTCAGATACGGAACTTATGGGCACAGCGTGCTCTGGTACGGAGCTGGGCGCGGCGCTAAATTCTCAGAATTAGAGCTTAACTTGCTCAGATACCGAGCTTTTATGGGCACAGCGTGCTCTGGTACGGAGCTGGGGCGGCACTAAATGCTCAGGAATAGAGCTTACTTGCTCAGATACGGAGCTTATGGGCACAGCGTGCTCTGGTACGGAGCTGCGCGTGCGCTAAAATCCTCAAAAAATCCTCAGGATTAGAGCTTACTTGCTCAGATACGGAACTTATGGGCACAGCGTGCTCTGGTACGGAGCTGGGCGGCACTAAAATGCTCAGAATTAGAGCTTACTTGCTCAGATACGGAGCTTATGGGCACAGCGTGCTCTGGTACGGAGCTGGGGGCCACAAAATCCTCAGGATTAGAGCTTACTTTGCTCAGATACGGAGCTTATGGTGCACAGCATGCTCTGGTACGGAGCTGGGCGGCGCTAAATGCTCAGGATTAGAGCTTACTTGCTCAGAATACGGAGCTTATGGGCACATGTGCTCTGGTACAGAGCTGGGCGGCGCTAAATGCTCAAGATGAGAGCTTACTTGCTCAGATACGGAACTTATTGGCATAGCGTGCTCTGGTAACGGAGCTGGGCGGCGCTAAATGCTCAGGAATAGAGCTTTACTTGCTCAGATGCGGAACTTATGGGCACAGCATTGCTCTGGTACAGAGCTGGGCGGCCGCTAAATGCTCAGGAATAGAACTTACTTGCTCAAGATACGAAACTTATGGGAACAGCGTGCTCTGGTACTCAGCTGGGCAGCGCTAAATTCTCAGGATTAGAGCTTACTTGCTCAGATACGGAACTTATGGGCACAGCGTGCTCTGGTACGGAGCTGGGCGGCGCTAAATGCTCAGGAATAGAGCTTACTTGCTCAGATACGAAACTTATGGGCCACAGCGTGCTCTGGTACGGAGCTGGGCGGCACTAAATGCTCAGGATTAGAGCTTACTTTTTGCTCAGATACGGAGCTTATGGGCACAGTGTGCTCTGGTACAGAGCTGGGCGGCACTAAATGCTCAAGATGAGAGCTTACTTGCTCAGATACGGAACTTATGGGCATAGCGTGCTCTGGTACGGAGCTGGGCGGCGCTAAATGCTCAGGATAGAGCTACTTGCTCAGATGGCGGACACTTATGGGCACAGCATGCTCTTTGGTACAGAGCTGGGCGGCGCTAAATGCCTCAGGAATAGAGCTTACTTGCTCAGATACGAAACTTATGGGACACACAGCGTGCTCTGGTACTCAACTGGGCAGCGCTAAATGCTCCAGGATTAGAGCTTACTTGCTCAAGATACGGAACTTATGGGCACAGCGTGCTCTGTGTACGGAGCAAATTACGGGCGGCGCTAAATGCTCAGAATAGAGCTTACTACTGCTCAGATACGAAACTTATGGGCACGCTCGTGCTCTGGTACGGAGCTGGGCGGCGCTTAAAATGCTCAGGAATAGAGCTTACTTGCTCAGATACTGGAACTTATGGGCACAGCGTGCTCTGTAACGGAGCTGGGCGGGCGCTAAATGCTCAGGATGAGAGCTTACTTGCTCAGATATGGAATTTATGGGCACAGCGTGCTCTGGTACGGAGCTGGGCGGCGCTAAAATGCTCAGGAATAGAGCTTACTTGCTCAGATACGGAACTTATGGGCCACAGCGTGCCTGGTACGGAGCTGGGTGGCGCTAAACTCAGGAATAGAGCTTACTTGCTCAGATACGGAACTTATGGGCACATCGTGCTCTGGTACGGAGCTGGGCGGCGCTAAATGCTGAGGAATAGAGCTTACTTGCTCAGATATGGAACTTATGGGCACAGCGTGCTATGGTACGCAGCTGGGCGGTGCTAAATGCTCAGGTACAGAGCTTACTTGCTCAGGTACGGAGCTTATGGGTGCAGCGTGCTCAGATATGGAGCTAGGCGGCACTAAATGATTAGCTACGGAGGTTAGTTGCTCAGGTACGGAGCTTACGAGCACGGCATGCTCAGATATGGAGCTGGGTGGCAATAAACGCTCAAGTACGGAGCTTACGAGCATGGTGTGCTCAGGTATGGAGCTAGATGGCGCTAATTGCTCAGGAACGGAGCTTACTCACTCAGGTTCGGAGCTCACGGGTGTGGCGTGCTCAAGTAGGGAGCTACGAGGCACTAACTGCTCAATTATAGAGCTAACTCGCTTAAGTATAGAGCTTATGTGCCCGGCGAGCTCAAGTACGGGGCCAGGCGGCACCAGCAGCTCAGGTGCAAAACTAGGGGGCGCGGCGGGCTCAGTTATAACGCTTAAGGGCGCGGCATCCTCGAGACTGGCTAAACCCACCGTGAGGACAGTGAAGGACTGGCCGTCAAATCGGCACACCGTAAAGGACGGGTGTCTGCATGAATAGCTAAATCATACAGATCAGTCAGAGAGAGGACAACTTGTTCCTCCTCGCAAAGGCCATACACAAAAATGTCCATGAGTACTTGGTCGTTAAAATCGGTAGCCGCAGCCAGCTCACGAAACTCCCCTACGTAATCAGCAACCATCCTGGCCAACTGGGTACTGACAAAAATACTGGATGGCGCTGAATGCTTGGGGACGGAGCTTACATGCTCAGGAAGTGAGCTTAGAGGTGCCGCGTGCTCAAGGAAGACGCTCCCTGGGACCTCCCTTTCCGGTATGTGGATCCGCTCGACAAGATTGTACATGTCGAGCGGTAAATCTGGCCGGGCCTGCAGATAGATTTTAATCACACCTGTGGATAAAAAAATTCCCCACGAGGTCCTCCATCTTGGTCCTCCGTCTAGGGGGGTTGGAAGCGTCAGCAGGGCAAAACCTGGTTCTGCCGGGGGTCAATCTTGTAAAACTGCTTGATATTGTCATCACTGTTGGCATTGTGGCAAATCTGGTTCCAATTACTCTCTTACTAACTGTTCTGTAATATGTCAGGCATGGAGCCACCTGTCTATGTATCCAGATTGCAACTCCATTGTGCTTGCATTTCCCTTTGAATGAGCACAGTACTGTGTCCAACCAATGTCATGAAGTGTCCAGTTACTGTCCACTTAATTTCTGACAACCCATACAGTAGTGCTTGAAAGTGTGTGTTGAATGTTCTATATTTCTGCATACAGACTTAAAACATCGTCAGATTTTCACACAAGTCCTAAAAGTAGATGAAGAGAACCCAGCTAAACAAATGAGCCAAACATATTATACTTAGTCATTGTTTATTGAGGAAAATGATGAAATATCACATCTGTCACACTAATTGTTGAGCAAAAAACATACTTCAATTTAGTCCTTAATATTAAATTCATACAATCATTTTGGCTCACACTTACCTCACATGCCTCTACATGGACTGTTGCAGAGCTCATCACTGCCCTCGCTGTGGCAATAAGTTGGCCCCTTTTGGCCTTGACAAGGTCATCCATGGAGAAAAGATGGAGCTCTTGACTTAGGTGGGATGGAAGCTCCTGGAACTCAGACAGGACCCTGCATGTAAGGCAACATACTGTTTTTAATCACATGTAAAATGTTTCATTATTTATTCTAAATCAAAAAGAAAGGAAATTGAGCTATTATGTGTGTCTATTTAATAAATCTTATTTGATATATTACCTTGCTGTAATTTGAATTTTAGATCTACATTATTCTAAACTGTGATTTTCTGCTGTTTGGTTGAGTTTGTGATTTAAACAGTCAACTAAGCTAATCAGTCTATATAACCTAATAATAATAGTATTTTCCTGGTCTGGTTTGGGGGGCTCTGGTGCTGATTCATCTAACAATGGAATTGCAAATAAACCAATTTATGTACAGTTTTAAATTAGTCTGAATTTTCCTTATATAATTGACTTAATAATTACCCATCAGACAGTCTGCATGCTGTCAGCAACTTCTTAATGGAAATCATTTGTTCCTGGAGCTCCTGAAATATCAGAACACATATATTAAACATGATGGATGGATAGAAAATATCATTGTCCCTTTACCCTCCCAAGCTCAAACTCCTAAATTAAACTGTTCTGCCACTGCTTCAAATTATACTTGGAATTCTAAAGCAACTATTAGCAGGATCAAATTAATAATACCCATGGATCAATTATGAATCCATATTTGGCATACACATTTGGGTTGTCAACCACTCCACTGGTTAGAGAAATACTGACAGGGCTGGCCCTCACGCTCATAAGTACTGATCTTTTGGCAACAGGTAAAACATGATATTTTGCATGTATAGGAGAGTAGGGGTGGGGCAAAATATGGATATGGCAACATATCGTATCGTTTTCTTTTGTGAAATGTTATCGATACACTGGTACCAAATATCAATATTTTTGTTTAAACATGCAGGCGCTCTAAATGGACTGTTTTACTTACACCACCACTCGATAGCGCAAATGGTAGTGTTAATGAATAGGGTAAACCTGTGGTGAGCAAAGGGAGAAATGCAATGTTCCTCTGTGCAATTGCTGCACACTTTGTACATTTGAGTACACTTAGTTCTGAGCACGTTGATTAGTTTCTGTTCCTGACGAACATGCATATTTGAAGATGAATTGAAAAGTGTCTAGGTTACATACAGCAAGCTGTTAAACACTGTGTTCCCAGGTTTGCACAAAACAGGTTGGGTATGCTTGGTACACACATTTCAATGATAAGCACTGAAATGTGCATTTGTATTGTTTATTTATTTTAATTTTTTAAAAATTAAATGTTCCTATTGTATTAATTACTTTTTTCCCTGTAAGCTTAATTTACACAGAAAAACTGCCTGTATTTTACATTGGAATGATGACAAACAGAAATTCAGTTGCAATCTGTGTGTGTGTGTGTGTGTGTGTGTGTGTGTGTGTGTGTGTGTGTGTGTGTGTGGTAATGTTGTACACGGTTTCATATTGGTTGTCAAATTATTTTAAACTGACATTGATTAATACATGCTTCCTGCAATTTTCCAATTTAGGAGTATCTTCAGTTACACAGATATTGTGATGCATCGTAGATGATTGTCTCGCAATATATCGAGTATCGCTGAATAGCAGTATCGTGATATCGTGTTAATATTTGACAACATATCATGATAATATCTCTCATTCACTGTGTCACTGTTTGAATCAGCAAGTCATGCCTGAGATTCACTCCTCTCTTGTTCAGTGTGTCAGTGTTTGAAGTAGTTAATCATTCAGTCATGACCCGGATTCAATCCTATCTCGTTCATTGTGTCTAATTTAATTGAACTGATTCAAATTTCTTCAGCAATTTTTAAACCGGTAGTACAAAACAGGGTATCACTTTAAAATTGAGACCAGTTCACTTTCTACGACTCACATGTAAGGAATAATTAATACTGAACATATAATTTATATCAGATAAATTTATTGTCACATTATCCTGTCCTCAGTCGTGCTTCCTGGGCATCATCCCGAGGACTGTGGTGGCCTAGCGGTTAAGGTACTGGACTATGGACCAGAAGGTTCATGGTGCAGATCTTGCTTTTGCCAAGCTGCCACTGTTGGGCCCTTGAGCAAGAACCTTAACCCACAATTGCTTGGATTGTAAGACTGTAAAAACTTGGAAGTCTGTGTAAGAGCGTCTGCTTAATGCTGTAAATGTAAATCCTGCAATCTATGCAAGTTTCGCATGCAGCTGAGATTCAGCATGCAGAATTTGGCAAGTGAGGTAATGGAAGTGGCAGTCATTGTAATGGAGGGAGTGCCGTCCCAGTATCAGAAGTTCTTCAAGCTGTTAATAAGCAGGACAGTGGTGGCAGTCTTGTCCCTGCGCTGGCGCCAGTGGGACCACTGACCTGCTCCCTGGGGCACCACTTCCATGTTCACAGATGGATCCCCTCTCCTTTACCGAAATGACAGTCATGGAGTACGATATTCATGAGGCACGAACTTTGGGGTTCATCCAAGTCAAGTCAAGTCAAGTCAGATCTATTTATATAGCGCTTTTTACAATGGAGCATTGTCTCAAAGCAACTTTACAAGTTTAGATTATCTCCTAATAACTACGTCCAATCCCAAATTGAACAAGCCTATGGCGACAGTGGCACGGAAAAACTCCCTGAGTGTTCTAGGAAGAAAACTTGGGAGGACCAAGACTCAAAAAGGGACCCAACCTCCTTGGGCGGCGTAGATGATAAATCTAAGAGCGAAACTAAAGTCATAGAGTCATAGCTCGAATAAAATGTGAAGTATGCACATCGGCATTAAGTGGCCTGGGTATGATGGGGCTGGAGCTGATGACGGAAGCAGCTTGAGTGAAGCTGCAGTGGATGAACATCATGTGTGGGGCTGGAACTGGTACTGGAACACAGTTCGGAGAAAGCTTCCATGCCAGCCACCTCTCTGGTGTTGACTGGATTTTTCTATGTGGACAACATTTGGATTGAGGACAGTGTCCTCAAAATGTTCTGGGCTTTGCACCATCCTCAAAACGACGTTTAAAACTGCACCAGTGCTGCACCAGCCCAACAACACCTTGCCATTTGATGTGGACACTTTTTGGAGTTAGGAGTTGGGGGCCATGTTTGTTTCAATAACTGGGTTCCCCATTGCATTTTACCCATGGAAGCTTTCACCCAAAAGAATGCAAATTACAGTTTTTGGGAAGAGTAAGCTCCTTGCCATTAAGTTGGCCCTAGAGGTTGTAGAGGTCTTTTATACAAAATATAAAAAATCTCAGGTATATGCAGACTATGCCTAGAAAATACTTGGTCCACTCACTATCCAGGATCACACACTATACTTTCCTGGGGCAACAACTACTCCTTGTCATGTGGCTCCTGAGTTGCTTGGAAGGTGCTAGGTGCTAGCAGTTGGGTTACTGGTTTAAGACCAGAAGGAATGCTTTTGAAACTACTGGAGAGAGCTATTAGATGACAGAAGGCCCAAGCTGACTGCCACCACAGGGATTACCAGTCAGGGGAGAAGGGGTATGGTTAAGCATTGTGGGACCTCAACTTGAGAGTTGCACTTCAAGTAACTCAACCCAGGTAACATGATGCCTTTTAAGATCCTCTGTAGGATCAATAGGGTAAACTGCAGCTTGAAGCCAAAAAAAAACAGTCTGAGCTTCATTCTCAATCAACAAGTCTGAGCTTCCTCTCCTCTGATCCATTATACGGTGGTGTTTCAAAGTTGGTGAACCCTTTAGAATTTTCTATATTCTGCATAAATATGACCAAAAACATCATCAGATTTTCACACAAGTCCTAACAGTAGATAAAAGAGAAACCAGTTTAAACAAATGAGAGAAAAATATTATTCTTGGTCATTGTATTTATTGAGGAAAATGATCCAATATTACATATTAGTGAGTGGCAAAAGTATGTGAACCTTTGCTTTCAGTATCTGGTGGGTGTTATGATGATACAAGCCCTCTAGCTTGTATCTATCTTTCTGTAGCTCCCCATTGTCATCCTTCTGTTTCGACAAGTAGGCGGGGCTGTTGCCACCTGCTGTCCTTTCCTTTCCTATAAATACCCCTTTTCCTGTGCACTTCCTTTGGTCTGGCTTCTTCACATGGTGGTTTGCCTTGGCTCCCGTTTTTGGCTCCTGTCTCTTCTGCTGATTTGTCTCCTTCGCCTTTCTTGCCTCTTTGTGTCTCGGTCTCTGTGTCCCTTGTCTAGTCTCTTTTATTTTTGTTTCTTTGTCCCAGTTTAAGCAGTGTTTAATTATCAGCCTGTTGTTGTGTGTGTGTTTGTTAGCTTTGTTTATATTAGCGTTAGCCTTTGCTTCTGTCTCATGTGTTAGATTGTTTGTTGTGTTAGTCATCATTCTTAATGTAGTAGGTGTGTTGGTCTGCACCACTGTGAATAAAACCCGTATCACTTGCGCTTATGTTTCCTCCTTCATCCTTCCGAGCCAAGAGCGAGACAGTGTGACCCCCTGTGCAGCAATAACTGCAACTAAACATTTCTGGTAACTGTTGATCAGTCCTGCACACCAGGGTTGGAGGAATTTTAGCCCATTCCTCCGTACGTAAAACAGCTTCAAAACTCTGGGAGTTGGTGGGTTTTCCTCACATTAACTGCTCGCTTCAGGTCCTTCCACAACATTTCCATTGGATTAAGGTCAGGACTTTGACTTGGTCATTCCAAAAAAAACATTGCTGCAACTTGCTTGCATGACCCACCTTATCTTGAGATCAGTTCATGGACAGATGTCCTGACATTTTCCTTTAGAATTCTCTGAATAATTCAGAATTCATTGTTCCCATCAATGATGGGCAAGCCATCCAGGGCCCAGATGCAGCAGCAAAAACAGGCCCAAAACCATGATAACTACCACCACCATGTTTCACAGGGTTCTTATGCTGAAATGCAGTGTTTTCCTTTCTCCAAACATAGCGCTTTTCTTATTTTAAAACCAACAAGTAAAATTTTTGTCTCATCCGTCCACAAAACATTCTTCCAATAGCCTTCTGGCTCGTCCATCGATCTTTAGCAAACTGCAGACAAGCAGCAATGTTCTTTTGGAGAGCAGTGCTTTGGTTCTTGGTATCCTGTCATGCCATTGTTGTTCAGTGTTTCTTCTGATGGTGGATCATGAACATTAACATTAGCCAATGTGAGAGAGGCCTTCAGTTGCTTAGAAGTTACCCTGGCGTCCTTTGTGACCTCACCAACTATTAACACGCCTTGCTCTTGGAGTAATCTTTGTTGGTCGAACACTTCCTGGTCGACCACTCCTGGTAACAATGGTCTTGAATTTCCTCATTTGTACACAATCTGTCTGACTGTGGATTGGTGGAGTCCAAACTCTTTAGAGATGGTTTTTGTTATCCTTTTCCAGCCTGATGAGCATCAACAACTCCTTTTTCTGAGCTCCTCAGAAATCTCCTTTGTTTCGTGCCATGATGCACTTCCACAAAACGTGTGTTGTGAAAAGAGCAGACTTTGACAGATAGATCCCTGTTCTTTAAGGTAAAACAGGGTTGCCCAACTCACACCTATTGTCATCCCATTGACTTGAAAACAACCCTGCCTCTAATTTCACCTTCAAATTAACTGCTAATCCTAGGGGTTCACATACTTTTGCCACTCACTAATATGTAATATTGGATAATTTTCCTCAATACATAAATGACCAAGTATAATATTTTAGCTCATTTGTTTAACTGGGTTCTCTTTATCTACTTTTAGAACTTGTGTGAAAATCTGATGATATTTTAGGTCATATTTATGCAGAAATATAGGAAATTCTAAATGGTTCACAAACTTTCAAGCTCCACTGTACAGCTTCACGTTTTACATATACCAAATTTTCTAACAAAATCAATCAGAACTAAATTAAGATAAGAAAATTCTGATGTTTGTAACAGTTTGCTGATTGACAGCCTACATTATTTGTCCTTACCTTAAACTTCTGTAGCTCCTTGGCATGGGAGTACAGATTCTTGTTTACACTGGTGATCTTAAACAACGGCTTTTTCCATATGGACTCCAACAATTTCTTGGAAAATTGGCTCACTGGGTATCGTCCGAAATCCCAAAGGTTCAAAACACGTGCTGGAATCATGGATTCATCTCCGCTGTGGCAACCATCGCAGAAATATTTACCCAGGTATTCACAGTAGCGTAATCTTCTCAAATATCCTACAAAGATAGGACACATGTTCATAAGGAGTAGACTACTGGGAGTCTGAATCGCAGTTTTAGATGAGAACAAATACAACTTGTTCATGTAAAACAGCAGTGGCAGGCATATTCTTCAAGCCTCACAGAGCACGGAATCAGTCAGAAATGTTTGAAAATTAGGACACTGACTCTTATACAAAGGAATTAGAATGAGTTAACAACAACACCATCTTTCAGAAATTGATAAATGGATAGCAATGATGATTATAAGCTTCTTATGTGATATGATTTAGATACAAATATTCTACATTGAAATATGTACACATTATTTTGGTCCTTAATTTATAGAAAGATTGAAATACAATGAAAATACCCTAAATATACACATACAAAATACACATTCTATAACCTTTTCTATTGATCTCTACCAACTGTGTCAATTATTCTGGAGATGACTGTAATTTAATGGTATTTAAGCAAAACAAATGATATAATTTAATAATCTTTCATCTAACACAGAGGTCTGCTTTTGTGCCAAGGTGAACTAACACACTTAGAAGTAAGACATGTAAGACACAATTAAGATCTCGCAAAAAACATATAGAAACATGCCTCACAGAGGATGACACAACAGGAACTGAGCATGGATCTTTAAAGATCGAGCACACGAGTTCACACACACACACACACACACACTGTTTAAGTTGTTAACCAACATGGAGTGTACTGCAAAAACTGAATAGCGTTCAGGTGAGAAAGGGTGAAACAAGCTCATAATCACTAAGCACAGGGTTAGGGTTAAAGTCACTGATTAAAAATGACAAAAGCTGCTCCTAACAACGAAAAAAAGCATAACAACTAAGGCAACAAACGAAACAAACTAAGGGAAGCAGTCAAGACATACTCTATCTTCAAGACTCTATGCAATGGCACATGACAAATGCAAAAACATACCGGCTTTAATGCAGCTCTTTTCAGGAGCTAATCTCCAGTCAAGATCACTCTTTGTATTTTCTGATTGTTTCATATCATTTAAATTATATACAGTGGTGTGAAAAAGTGTTTGCCCCCTTCCCAAGTTCCTATTTTTTGCATCTTTGTCACACTAGTAATTCAGAACACCAAACCAATTTAAATATTAGTCAAAGACAACACAAGTAAACACAAAATGCAGTTTTTAAATGAAGGTGTTTATTATTAAGGGAGAAAAAAATCCAAACCTACATGGCCCTGTGTGAAAAAGTGATTGCCCCCCCTTGTTAAAACATAACTTAACTATGGTTTATCACACCTGAGTTCACTGTCTCTAGCCACACCCAGGCCTGATTATTGCCACACCTGTTCTCAATCAGGACATCACTGAAATAGGACCTGCCTGACAAAGTGAAGTACACCAAAAGATCCTTAAAAGCTACACATGCCAAGATCCAAAGAAATTCATTAACAATTGAGAAAAAAGTAATTGAAATCTATCAGTCTGGAAAGGGTTATAAAGCTCTCTAAAGCTTTGGACCTTCAGCAAACCACAGTAAGAGCCATTATCCACAAATAGGGAAGACATGGAAAAGTGGTGAACCTTTCCAGGAGTGGCCGGCCGACCAAAATTACCCCAAGAGCACAGCGACGACTCATCCAAGAGGTCACAAAAGACCCACAGCAACATCGAAAGAACTGCAGGCCTCACTTGCCTCAGTTAAGCTCAGGGTTCATGCCTCCACCATAAGAAAGAGACTGGGCAAAAATGGCCTGTATGGCAGAGTTCCAAGACGAAAACCACTGCGGAGTAAAAAGAACATTAAAGCTCGTCTCAGTTTTTACAGAACTGAATGGCTAAAGAAAAACAAAATGAAGACTTTGGAGTAGCCTAGTCAAAATCCTGACCTGAATCCTACTGAGATGCTGTGGCATGACCTTAAAAAGGCTGGTCATGCTGGAAAACCCTCCAGTGTGGCTGAATTACAACAATCCTGCAAAGATGAGTGGCCAAAATTCCACCACAAAGCTGTAAAAGACTCATCGCACGTTATCTCAAACGCTTGGTTGCAGTTGTTGCTACTAAGGGTGGCCCAACCAGTTGTTAGGTTTAGGGGGCAATCACTTTTTCACACAGGGCCATGTAGGTTTGGATTTTTTTCTCCCTTAATAATAAACACCTTCATTTAAAAACTGCATGTTGTGTTTACTTGTGTTGTCTTTGACTAATATTTAAATTGGTTTGATGTTCCGAAACGTAAGTGTGAAATCAGGAAGGGGTCAAAAACTTTTTCACACCACTGTATCCCAGTATTTATAAGGGTGTTATAACCATAAATGTACTTACGCGTGTCAACTTCTGTTCCACAGCCAGCACAGAGGAAATTCTGGGAAGCAACAATTAAACATCGCCTGTGCACATTCAAATATACACTGTCAAATTACATGTCTTGTTGCTTTTATAAATGAAAAGAACATAACACACATGTAAGACTGTACAGTATCTGGGCACTTGGGTGGTGCGGCTGTCTAATACGCTAGCCCACAACCGCGGAGACGCTTCACTCACTAGCAGACATAATTGACTGTGTCTGAAGGAGGGTAGGCCAGTTGGGTGTCTCCCCAAGCACTGCAACAACAACCCCTACTGATGGACTGCCATCCCTATCATGCTGCGCTGACATATGTGCCCTGTGTTCTCTGGGGATAGGCAGGGTGAAAATGTGTGAAAAAAGAATCATTGCCCTTTGGAATCTGGTTCAGTCCACCAGCATATGTGGAATCAGATAAACAACATACAGTATGAATATATTTCCATCATAACAATTATTAATAGACAAAAAAGTAAATGGGAAGTGGGGAAGTATATGGTTTACCTAGCATGAATTTAGGAGTACGGTGGTATTCAGTACACAGTGATTCAGTGATTCAGATTCACAATAGCCCTTGCTCAGTGTTAGTCTTTATTTCTACATCTACAGTACTATATTCTTAGTGCAAATAAATCCCCATGGGTCCTAAAATGGTTAGTAATGACAGCCAATTAGCATTAACAGTTAGCATTAGCAGCTAGTGCCCTGAGTTCACCAACAGTGTTTTGCTTTTCCTTTTCACTTTCACTCCATTACTCACTAAATTACATGAGATTTTTCAACACTGTATTATAAAATAAGATTTGTGTTAATGATTTTGGCCAACTGTAGGTTAATGTAAGGATTGTTGTCTGTATTGTATAGATTAGGTCAAACTCCTTGGTTCATGGTATATTTTTAAATTATTATGGATTTGTCAGAACATATCTCCATTGTAAACCAGAGAGCGCATTTAAAATACAATTCCATTAATACATATAATGCCTTATACCTTGTGGATTTTCTGGGGGTCTGGAACAGATTTAATTAAATTTATATTATGCCTTATGGGAAAAAATTGCTTCTGGAAAAGAAGCCTTCTGGAACGAATTAACGATGAGAATCAAGATACCACTGTATTATTATACAATTTTAGAAATGATTTGTTCACTTGACATATGGTACAATGCTGAATGTCATGCTTGGAATAGGGAAGGGAGACAGAGGCAGACGCAAGTGCAAGTGTTTAATTATAAAAAAGCAAAGTGGATACAACAGACAAACCAGATGGGGTACAAAAAGAAAACAGAGAGGCTAGATGGCTAGGCTAACAAAGAGACAGGGAGCCTTAGAGACCAGGTGGCTAGCCTGACTAACAAAGAGGCAAATGGAAACAGACAGGGGCTACTGTACTACAGGTACAATTCAAAAACAGAAACACTAACATACAAAACTAATACTAACAGACAGATTGCACAAGGATAACACAAGGCTAATCTAGAACACTACAAAAAAGAGTTACAGTTAACAGTTAGCAAGGGGAACACACAAGACAAGGACCAATGTATAAAACTAAAACAGAAGCAGACAAAATGTTACAGGAGCAACAGTACATAAAACAGTAACAAGAACACATGAAGGAGAAGGGCCAGGGTCAGGAACCAACTGACAAGGAATAAAACATATGATGAAACCTGACCTGGAAGGAATAGAGAGGAGGGATTATACAGGGGAGGTATAGCAACATGTAATTGAGTAACCTGCCACAGAAAGGAAAAAGGGTCTGAAGGGAGCCATGTAGGATGATGTAGCTATCGTGCTTAACACAATGGAATTGTATGTCTTTATCAACAAGATCTAAAGTTCACTGGAACTGGAGCTGCAGCTGCAGTTTCCAATATTTTTGATATCATATTTAGTTTGTGTTGCGGTCCAGACAACCCAAGCCGGAGGGCGTCGCCGGCCGCGTCAACATGGCGGCCGCACTACTACAAATAGCGCTTCCTAAACATTTACATTACATTACATTTACATTTACAGCATTTAGCAGACGCCCTTATCCAGAGCGACTTACAATTGGTACAGTCTTACAATCCAAGCAATTGTGGGTTAAGGGTCTTGCTCAAGGACCCAACAGTGGAAGCTTGGCAGAGGAGGGATTTGAACCCTGGACTTCTGGTCCAGAGTCCAGTACCTTAACCACTAGGCCACCACAGTCCCACCTAGGCCACCACAGTCCCATAAACGCCGCCCGTCGGTGCACTATCGATTGCTATGCGCTATTCTCTCGCGTTTTGAAGAGATTTCAGTAGCGATCTGTAAGGGCTTAGAGGTACGACTGGCCCGAAAAGCGGACCAGCCGAGTAGAGCTCGGGAGACTCGAGGTGAACCGGTCAGGGAATTAGATAGACGGAGGGACAGTTTACCGCTACTGACCTCTCTTCCTCCTCCGTTCCGCTGCGTTCCTCGGATGCCGTTCGCCGCCGACGCTCGGCCGTCTTTCTGGCTCCCCTGGCGCCCTCCGGCTGGCTGCCGGGCTCTCAAGTCTGCAGCTCTGAATCCGCCTTTACCCAAGCCAATAAGGACACGTTCTTTCACCCTCATGGCCGGCGGGATGCTCGCGGCTCGTCTCACTGAGCTCGTCCAGGGTTCGCGCTCGGCGGCCGAGTACGCCATTGACTTTCAGACCCTGGCCGCTGAGAGCGGTTGGAATGACCCAGCCGTCTTCCAGAAGGGTCTCAGTGAGTGTCTCAAGGATGAGCTGGCCACACGCGACCCTCCCGCGACCCTTAACGTCCTCTACACCCTCGCCACTCACCTGGACACCCGCCGATGCCAGAAGGCGCGGGAAAAGGCAGCCACCTGCGGGTCCCGGTACCCCGTTTGGCCCGCCAAGGCTCCCCGGTCTGGTCTTTCCCTACAGGCCAACATTGGCCAGGGAGGGGGTCCCCTCAAGGTCGTTCGGGCCCTGGTTGATTCTGGGGCCGCCGGGAACTTTATTGACGGTCGCCTCGCCCAACAGCTCCACGCACGGCTGGAGGTCCTCCAGCGGCCCCGGTCGTTCAGGACCCTGGACAGACGGTCCTTGGGCTGCGGCCCTGTTACGCACCAGACCTCTCCCCTCCAAGTGACTATCGGGGACCATACCGAGTTACTGCCTCTCCTTGTAACCCAGACTCCCCATAACCAATTGGTTTTGGGGTTCCCTTGGTTACAGCACCATAACCCCTCTATTGACTGGCAGTCTGAGTCGGTTTTCTCATGGTCCCCTAGGTGTCTGGAGGCCTGCCTCATTTCCCCGCCTACCCCCCCTGTGCGGCAGTCAGAGCCGGACCTCTCCTCAGTCCCCGCCCAGTACAAGGACCTGGGCAGGGTATTCAGCAAGGGGGAGGCCCAGCTCCTCCCCCCGCACTGCGAGTACGACTGCGCCATTAACCTTCTGCCCGGTGCTTCCCCGCCTCGAGGGAGGCTCTTCTCCCTCAATCGCATCGAACAGGAGGCCATGCGGTCATACATCGCTGAGGCCTTGCGGTCGGGGTTCATTCGGCCGTCCTCTTCACCCGCTTGGGCGGGTTTCTTTTTTGTAGGGAAGAAGGATGGGTCCCTTCGCCCCTGTGTAGACTACCGAGGCCTCAACGCCGTTACGGTCAAAGACCGTTACCCCCTACCACTCATGAATACGCCGTTTGAGGCGCTCCAGGGCGCCAGGGTTTTCACCAAACTGGACCTTCGAAGCACCTACAATCTCGTCCGCATCCGGCCGGGGGACGAGTGGAAGACGGCCTTCCTTACACCCATGGGGCATTATGAGTATCTGGTGATGCCCTTCGGCCTCATGAATGCCCCCGCCGTCTTCCAATGTCTCATTAATGACGTATTGCGAGAGGCCCTTGACCGGTATGTCTACGTCTACCTCGACGACATCCTAATCTTTAGCAAGACTAAAGCAGAGCACGTCCGGCATGTCCGCCGTGTCCTCCAGCTCCTCCTTGCCAACCGACTATTGGTGAAATTGGAGAAATTGGTGTTCCATGTCCCCTCCGTCTCCTTTTTGGGGTTTGTGGTCTCCCATGGGAGTCTTAGCATGGACCCGGCCAAGACCAGGGCAGTGGCTGATTGGCCCCGCCCCTCCTCGGTACGGCAGGTCCAGCGGTTCCTGGGCTTCACCAATTTCTTTCGTCGGTTTGTTAGGGACTTCGGGACCATCGCCGTTCCACTCACCTCCCTCACCCGCAAGGAGGCTGGGCCGTTCCGCTGGCTGGAGGCAGCAGAACGGGCCTTCCTGGAGATCAAGAGGCTTCTGACTAATCCGCCTGTGCTTTGCTTCCCTGATCCCGAGGAGGCATTTCGTCTTGTCGTCAAGGTAGACGCTTCTGAAGTGGGAGTTGCCCGCCGTCCTCTCTCAACGCTCCGCCCCGGCCCACAAACTCTGTCCCTGTGCCTATTCTCTCCGGCGTCTGACCCCCGCCGAGCGTAACTACCCGGTCGGGGACCAGGAACTCCTGGCCATTAAACTGCCGTTAGAGGAGTGGCGCCACTGGCTGGAGGGGGCCAAGCACCCATTCCTGGTCTGGACAGACCATAAGAACCTGGCATACATTCAGCAGGCCAAGCGCCTCAACGCCCGTCAGGCCCGTTGGTCGCTGTTTTTTTGCCAGGTTCAACTTCACGGTCTCCTTCCGGCCGGGTTCTAGGAACGTCAAGCCTGACGCCCTCTCCAGGCAGTGGGATCTCCCCGAGGCTCCTTCCACGCCCAATCCCATACTTCCCTTGGCTCGGTTCGTCGGAGCCCTGACCTGGGAGGTCGACCAGGTCATCGCCAGGGCTCTCCGCCGGGAACCCGACCCGGGGAACGGCCCTCCAGGCCGCAGGTTCGTCCCCGCCTCCGCACGGAGGGAGGTCATGCGCTGGGGCCACGAGGTGCTCGCACCTACGAGTTCCTCAGGCGGACCTTCTGGTGGCCAGGCATGGAGGCGGACGTCAAGGGCTTCGTTGCCGCCTGTGAGGTTTGTGCCAGGAACAAGACTCCCCGGCAGCGACCCAGCCGCTTCCTGTCCCCTCTCGGCCCTGGTCCCACATATCCCTTGATTTTGTTACGGGCCTGCTTCCCTCTAGGGGTTGCACCGTCATCCTTGTGATCGTCGACCAATTCTCCAAGGCCTGCAAGTTCGTGGCATTGCCCAAACTGCCTACGGCACGGGAGACGGCTGACCTCATCCTCCTCCACGTCGCCTGGGTTCACGGCCTGCCCAGTGACGTGGTTTCGGACCGGGGTCCACAATTCGCAAGCCGATTCTGGATGGCCTTTTGCCGCCTTCTGGGAGCCACAGCCAGTCTGTCCTCGGAGTTTCACCCCGAGTCCAACGGCCAAAAGGAGCGCGTCAACCAAGACTTGGCCACCTCGCTCCGATGCCTCACTGCCAGGAACCCCTCCACCTGGTCCGAGCAATTGCTATGGGCAGAGTTCGCCCACAACACCCTACGGCACTCGGCTCTGGGCATGTCACCCTTCGAGTGTCAGTTCGGGTCCCCTCCGCCTCGCTTGCCTGAACAGGAGAGGGAGGCCGGGGTCCCCTCCACCTCGCGCTTTGTTGGCCACTGCAAAAGGGCCTGGGCCAACGCGCGAGCCCTTCTCCGTCGGGCGGTGGAGGGCATGCGGGGTACGGCGGACCGCAAACGCCGGCCAGTCCCTTCTTTCCATCCAGGTCAGCGGGTGTGGTTGTCTACGCGACACCTCCCCCTCAGAGGGGCCAAGGGCAAGTTGGGGCCTAAGCATGTGGGACCCTTCAAGGTGGTACGGAGAATCAATCCGGTTACCTACCGGCTCGATCTTCCTCTGGCCATGAGAGTCCACCCCGCCTTCCACGTGTCCCAACTCAGGCCCGTCCTGTGTCGAACCCTTACTCCTCCCAGTCGGCCGCCTGCCCCTCGCATTGTCCAGGGGAGCCCGGTGTACACTGTTCGCCGGCTCCTCGACTCCCGCCGTGTGCAGGGCAGCACTCAGTACCTGGTCGACTGGGAGGGTTACGGCCCGGAGGAACGCTCCTGGGTTCCCGACCGGCACATCCTGGACCGGTCTTTCGTCCGGGACTTCCGGCGGGATAGGGCCACCGGTCTGGGGACGTCTGGGGCCGCCCCTCGGGGGGAGGTTCTGTTACGGTCCAGACAACCCAAGCCGGAGGGCGTCACCGGCCGCGTCAACATGGTGGCCGCACTACTACAAATAGCACTTCCTAAACGCCGCCCGTCGGTGCACTTTCGATTGCTATGCGCTATTCTCTCGCGTTTTGAAGAGATTTCAGTAGCGATCTGTAAGGGCTTAGAGGTACGACTGGCCCGAAAAGCGGACCAGTCGAGTAGAGCTCGGGAGACTCGAGGTGAACCGGTCAGGGAATTAGATAGACGGAGGGACAGTTTACCGCTACTGACCTCTCTTCCTCCTCCGTTCCGCTGCGTTCCTCGGACGCTGTCTTTCTCGCTCCCCTGGCGCTCTCCGGCTGGCTGCCATCTCAGCACTTCTCCTTCCCCGTGGGAAGTCCTCTTCTTTTTCCATTTTTGACCCGCTTATTCGGCGCTCGCGCTCCCTGCAGCGTGGCTTACGCCTCTGCTAACGCTACGGCTGTTCCTGGATCTCATCGGAGATCCCCCCCACCGCGCATGCGTGGTTCTTCCCCAGGTTCGCTGTTTAGCGTTCCCCTTTCGTTTCCTTTAGCGCAATCAAACCTAATCGCCCTCTCATGCCTGGGGCATTAGTTTGGTTGTTTAATATCCTGTCCCTACCTTTCATTAATAGCCCTTTTTGGCACTCGCTTCCTTTGTTTGAGTCCGTTGTGTACAGCCCCTCTGTTTGCCCTTACTCACTTTTTTTGCCCCCGCTTCTCTCACGGCCACTTGGTGTAGTGGCAACTCGCTCGCCTCACGCTGCCTTGAAGCCCAGGATCGAATCCCGGCCACAGACACTCACACGAGTGCCTGGGCTTTCCTCGTTGGGCTCGCATCCGCCCTCCCAGCCGCTACACCAAGGTGCATATACTTTTTTTTCTTTATTTCAGGCGATCATATATTGCGTTTCATATTTCATATCCATATCTTTTTCCTGCGTTTGGGTCCTCTTTCCTCAACCACTTTCCCTCGACCAGTACCCCTTCCCCTGGTCGATTCCTAACAGTTTGACCTTTTCATTCATTCTTTCAATTTCACACCCGCTTAATCCAACTCGGGGTCACAAAAGCTTGGGCCCAACAGGTAGTACAGGGCATGAGGCAGGAGATAACCTTAGACATGTTGCCAATCCATTACAGAACACGCAAACAAACGCACATATACACTCACTCATCCCGGGTAACTTTAGACAAACCTAATGCATGTCTTTCGAATGTGCCAGTAGTACCCAGAGAAACATATACAAACATGGGGATAACATGCAAACCCCACAGAAATTAGTCTGGTAATGCAAAAGAGTTAACCACTTGAGCCACCGTGCCACCTGTTTGAATATTTCAGATGATCCAATCTTAAAACCCACAAGGACTTGTCATGTCTTTCTAAAATACTTAAGTAGGGCCTTGCATATGCCAATATGGCTTCCTAATCGATATGTAGAGCACTATATAGGGTGTAAATGCTGGCACCGTTGCCTCACAGCAGTAAGGTACTGGTTCCTAGGAGGAGCGGTCTGAGTCCTTTCTGAGTTGAGTCTGCATGTCCTTCCTATCTCCACATGGGTTTACTCTGCCTACTTCGCCTTTCTCCCACAGTGCAAAGACATGCATTAGGTTAATTAGGTTAATTAGGTTAAAGTGTATGAGTGTGTGTATGGGTGTGGAAGTGTGTGATGGTCCCAGTTTTGTCTATGTCAGTGGTTACCGGCTCCCAGTGGGGTTCCATCAGAGGTCAGGGTTGAGCTCTGGTTCTATGTGTCTGTGTTCCCACCTTGCTAGGGGCCTCTGAGACAGGACTTCCACGTGTCAGGATGCTGGGTCCATAGTGTGCCAGACCAGGGGTGCCACACATATGTGTTGACAAGACCCATGAGTGAAAAACTGTTGCTAATAAATTGTTTAATAAATATAGGGTTTGGAAGTTGCTAACGTTTACATTCTCTAAAAACATTTCATGGCTGTAGCAAAAGTATTGCTGTGAAACTTCAATAACTGCATATATAAAACTATTAATCACCTTTTTGTCAACTGCAGGCAGGTTATTATCTGAAACTGGGGTGGAGACCAAATAAACGTTCCCCTCATTCGGCTTCTCTGGCGGATCTCGTCACTCAAGCTGGGTTCAAAACCTGTCACTGTAGAAATGGTGGCCAGAGGAAACTGTAATCAAAATATAACTTTCATAAGAAATAGTATTTTCTTAAAACCAGTTAACTAAAACAGATTTTCATTCTTCACTAATAGCAACCCATTATATTTATAGTGACTAAGAGCCATAGAAATGATAAGTACACCTTATACCTTTCTCTAACTCTAATTCGGTTTTCTGTCTTGTGACAGTGCATCATTTATCATGATTCCATGGTAGCTTACTGTATGCTGTATGCATCATTCTAATCCACACTTTGTGCATGTAGAAATTATTTTGTACCCAAGTGCATGTTAATGTGTGGTGTATGTGTGTATGTTTGCACTCACCTCCCCTAGCAGCTCCTCTGAGTGAATCCACCACCTCCCAATTTCCAACAATTTCTGAGCGAGACTTTCTGCTGAATATCTGGACACATATATAACCACACACATCGGCATATAACACGAATATGGAGAAACACATTTACAACATTTAGTAGACTCTCTTATAGAGCACAACTGAGCCACCAGTGTGGTTCATGTATGTATTTTCAGCAAACGTAATATTTTGAGTATTTTACATACCTGTTGTCTAAAGCCAAGGAACTTGTGTTTGAGGAAAATCCATTGTAACTACATTCTGTAAATTCATTAAAAACAGAAACTATATTTAGAATGTTAGCTTGGTTTTGGGGTTTACACTAAGTGTACAATGACGTATGCAATGCGGTGAAATTAAATTTTAAATTAAATTTTAAAGCTCTATCAGTTTAAACTATAGACAATAGAAAGAAATAGAAAGACAACAATGTGTTTTTAAAGATTTTACAGTGAATTTAACATTGAGATTCATTCATCATTCATTCATTTTTTTATCTGCTTAATCCTTGAGTTTCAGAACTTATGTCAGTATAATGAAATTTACATTGAGATAGGCTGTTTATAATTAATGACAATTATTTTGAGATGTATTAATTTAGAGTGAATTCAACATTGACATTATTACGGGTCACGCTTGGGCCGCTAGAAGGCCAGCTAAGACATAAGGGTGACTGTTAAATATGTAATTTTCTTTCTTGGCTGGCAATGTTTTAGCAACAAGTATGAGTAATGTGCTGCCCAAAAACCGGTTATGCTGTTGCGTTCTGACTCATTAGCAGATGTCCGTCAGTATAGATGAGAAGTTTTACCTAGGCAGCCAGTTGAATGTACTGAGATAAGGAAATGTGTGTTTACTGTGTTTTACAAAAACGGTTTGTTTAATCTGTGGTGAAGTGTGATTCTTAGGGTAGGTTCAGTGTGCTACTAACTGCATGTGTGAAGGCTAAAAGGAAATAAACAAATGATGAAATTTTCACACTTGTTTGTTAAGCACTGCTCACCAGTATCTCTTTAGAAACTTGAAGAACAAAGATTTTATGACATTCTTGCAATAACTGGGAGGTCGAAGAAACAGTTGGTTGTTGGTTGAATGTGACTGTGGCCTGTTTTAGAGCTCCCTGAGAGCAATGTGATGACTAGTGCAATTTTATGCCGCCTTTGGGGTAATTTGGTTAAGTACATGGGGGTTTTTTTGCATAAAGAACCATTTTGCAAGACAAACCCCTTTCATTTTCTAAAGGGCATGAGGAGTCATTGTTTCTTTTGAATTACAATATATAATAATTAATATATGTTACTGTAGACTGTATATAAAATTAAAATACGAACATAATGCAAAACAACAACCTGAAAACATTACTACACTTGCCATGATATTGCCTTGCAGTATGCGTGGTATATAAAAATTAACATTTAGTACATGTAAGTCTATAACTAAGGGCAGTTTGCTAGACCACCTCATAGTGGCCTTGGTTTGAGCTCCACTGATGCCTTCTGGCTTGGGTCAGGCATCACACAGGCACGACTGGGCCATGTCTGAGGGGAAAAAGGCTGGAACAGGACAAGAGGAAATGATCCCCAGGCACTGCAAAAGGAATCCCTATCAAGCCCTGAGATGGATTGGTGCCCTGTTCAGGGTACATGCTTGACTGTGTCCTGAGGCCCACATGCCCCCACAACCTGAGCAGGACAAATTGAGGCTTAAAATGGGGAAATTCTTCCATAATCATTACACACCACTTAGCCTGTTTATAACATTATACAGTACGATTAAAAAACATCCAGAAGTGGTATTTTTACCTTCATAGCCCACTATCAAAAGAGGAGGAATCAGTGTATTTTGAGACATGCTCATATTTTGCTGCCTCAAGAACCTCTAGCACCATATCCACCACTACAAAGTGAGCATTCTCCTACACACATAGCAAAATAAATTGTTAATCATATATGCACACCAGATACAGGCCATTCATCACCCCCACAACGCACATTTGTCTCGCTTATCCTTGTAAGGACTTTCTATGACATAAAACTTACTGTAGCTACATTTAATGCTACATCTAAAATCTAACCGTAACCTCAATAACCTAAAGCAGATTCTTTAGGCTCTTTCAGTTTAAAAAAAAAAAAAGTTTGCAGTATTGTAAAAACAGCATTTGTGTCCGTGGGGACCAGCAAAGACGTCCCCACTAGGCCAAAAATGTCAGATCTTTGTGGGAAAATTTAGTCCCCACGATTTGTACTATTAAACATTGCCCACATGCCCCCCGACACACAAAACACACACAGTACTTGATACCTAGGGTCGAGGTCCACGATGTTCCTGTACAGCTCCTCTGTGATTTGATCTCCCAGTCAGGCCCTTTAACATAATTCCAGAGAATTTAGGTTTGAACTACTATATGGGTACACATTCACCCGCATGTGCAATGTTTGCTACAAATTGCTGTAATGTGTTGTAACACCAATGTTGAATTTACTCACTCCCAAGGCACCAATCCATCATAGGGGCAACACACACTCACACACTAATACACACCACACTCAAACACTAGGGACACTTTAAAGGACAATAATTAAACCTTAACACGCATGTCATTGGACTGTAGGAGGAAACAGGAAGACGGCAGGAAAAAGAAGGGGGGAGAGGGGTGGGGGGGGGAGGAAGGGAAAAGGAGTAGAAGTACCCGAAGTAAACCCACGTGGACACGAGGATGACATGCAAAACTCACACACCAAAAGGACCCAGACTGCTCCACCTGGGGACTGAACCCAGGAACTTATCACCCAGGACATTTTACCCGCCAAGCCTACCGTGCCCCCCATGTTAAATTTAACAAAGCGATTACCTTAATTACTATCAGACAAAGTAACTAACTATAATTTTAACAGAAAAGCTGTCCGCATGCATGTATTGTCTCTAATGATGTTCAACTTCATGTCATAATTCAAAAACATAAGTTCTAGATTCACAAGACTTTGGTTTCTGGTGTTTAGAAAAGATAATGAATACACACTGCACATGATGTAAGGAACCAAAAACATGTATGTTTGCCATCAACACCCTGTAAGTAAAACGTAAGGTATTTTCAAGATATGACCTAAAAAACATCATCACATTTTCACACAACAACAAACCACCCCCACCAATACAGGTTTTTCCTAAAAGTAGACAAAGAGAACCCAGCTAAACAAATGAGACAAAAATATTATACTTGGTCATTTATTTATTGAGGAAAATGATCCAATATTACATATAGTTGTGAGTGGCAAAAGTATGTGACCCTTTGCTTTCAGTATCTGGTGTGACCCCCCTGTGCAGCAATAACTGCAGCTAAACGTTTCCTGTAAGCTGTTGAATCAGTCCTGCACCACACGGCTTGGAGGAATTTTAGCCCATTCCTCCGTTACAGAACAGCTTCAGCTCTGGGATGGTGTGGTGGTGGGTTTCCTCATATTAACTGCTCGCTTTAGGTCCATTCCACAGCATTTCCATTGGATTAAGGTCAGGGACTTTGACTTGGCCATTCCAAAACATGAACTTTATTCTTCTTTAACCATCTTTGGGGGATGGAACGGCTTGTTGTGTGTGCTTAGGGTCGTTGTCTTGCTGCATGGACCCACCTTCTCTTGTGATTCAGTCAATGGACAGGTTTTGTTTTTGTCCTGACATTTTCCTTTAGAATTCTCTGATATAATTCAAGAAACTCATTGTTCCATCAATGATGGCAAGCCGTCCTGCCCAGATGCAGCAAAACAGGCCCCCCAAACCATGATCCTACCACCACCATGTTTCACCACAGATGGGATAAGTGTTCTTATGCTTGGAATGCAGTGTTTTCCTTTCTCTAAACAGAACGCGATTTTCTTTTAAACCAAAAAAGTTCTATTTTGGTTCTTATCCATCCACAAAACATTCTTCCAATAGTCTTCTGGCTCGTCCTAGTGATCTTTAGCAAACTGCAGAGCAGCAGCAATGTTCTTTTTGGGAGAGCAGTGGCTTTCTACTTGCAAACCCGCCAGTACACCATTGTTGTTCAGTGTTCTTTGATGTGTGGTGGGACTCATGAACATTAATATTAGCCAATGTGAGAGAGGGCCTTCAGTTTGCTTAGAAGTTACCCTGGGGTGGGGGGTCCTTTGTGATCTCACCAAATATTACATGCTCTTGCTCTTGGAGTGATCTTTGTTGGTCGGACCACTCCTGGGGAGGGAGGGTGGTAACAATTGTCTTGGAATTTCCTTGAAATTTTTGTACACAATCTGTCTGGACTGTGAGTCCCAAAGTCTTTAGAGATGGTTTTGTAACTTTTTTTCCAGCCTGAGGGGCATCAGCAACTCTTTTTCTGAGCTCACTCAGAAATCTCCTTGTTCGTGCCATGATTAAACTTCCACAAAAATGTGTTGTGAGGAGTAGAATGTGATAGATCCCTGATCTTTAAAATTAAAACAGGGTACCCACTCACACCTGATTGTCATCCATTGACTGAAACACCTGACTCTAATTTCACCTTCAAATTAACTGCTAATCCTAGAGGTTCACATACTTTTGCCACTCACTAATATGTAATATTGGATCATTGGATTACTCAATAAATAAATGACCAAGTATAATATTTTTGTCTCATTTGTTTAGCTGGGTTCTCTTTATCTCCTTTTAGGACTTGTGTGAAAATCTGATGATGTTTTAGGTCATATTTATGCAGCAATCTAGAAAATTCTAAAGAGTTCACAAACTTTCAAGCTCCACTGTAGGATACACAGTACTCTCTCACACTTGGATGAGGAAATCAACAGCACATGACATAAAATACCTTTAACAGAGTATTTTCTCTTCAGTTATACAGTATATAAGGTACAAAAATGCCGACCAAAACTCTTCTTAAAAAAGGGGTTACAAAGTCTGAATGCATTTATCATATAGTGATATTTTTTTTTTACTGGAAAAGATTTGTCTTTAATGTCACTAAATCTAAATAGATGCTAAGTATTTTATTTTTTTCCAAAAACAATATAAGCCCATGGGGTTTGCTAAATCCTGATGGAACTTCGACTGGGTTCTATAGGTTCTATCTTATTATGTTTTGAGTTTTATGTGCTTGGCATAAAAAGACTTTTCTACAAAAAAGTACCAATCCACACTGTTAAGTGATCTATGATTGAATGTGACTGTTCCTCCCATGGGCCCTGGGAACTCTGTTAGGATAATTTGTATCATGGACTTCATGAAGTACTGTACTGGAAGATTTGAAATGAAATCTCTTCCTATGCATAAAACTGACTTGGTTCATGAGTGGATCTTTCAGCAGGACGGTGATAAAGAAAAGAAAAGTTCAAAAATACACATAAATATGATTCAACTATGGGTGCACAAATGCTTTACCCGTGATCGGATCACTTACCTGAGATCACGTGTGGGTCCAAAGCAAGGTGTTTTTTTTATCTCTAGTCGTGGAGCTTCGTTTTTTAAAAAAGATCAGTTTCCTCAGGTATAGTAACATTGGGAAACACAAGATCACAGGAGGGGTTTTCTTGCTTTCTGCTGCATGTATTAATCACTTTTTTCATGACCACTTCTAAAGCACAACCTGTATCTGGTGGCGAACCTTGTGAAAACAGTCTGAGCTGGAGACAAACAAATCCCATCATCTTTTGGAGATACACGGTCTAGTAGATTGGTTGTGATCGAGGCTGACAGATGTCCACATATATTTTGCAACAAAAGTGGAGAAGATCCCTCAATCACACTGTAGGGTTTTCACCTGAAGTTCCACAGTTTTATTTGAGACCATAGAAGGCTTTTTCATAATTTTTTGCTGCTGAAGAATGACCCAACCAAAGATCTCTTTCTGTCTCGGAGCACGGGAGAGAATAACAGGACTGCTCCTGGTAAATGGTATTGTCCATCTTCATTCAAAAAACCACTTCTAAAATGTCCAGATCTTGGCAGTCATGGTCTTCTGCTTTCAAGTAAGGGTTTTATGTGATTTTGGTGCTGGTGGTTCGGGAGGTGGTTGTGGTGTAAATCACTCAACTGTTCCAATACACATCCCAACACCTTGTCTCTCTTCTCTCAGGCTAACATCCCCGCGAGGGGTCTCAGGACTCTCGAGTATGAGAGCTTCGGTAGGTCCTTGCAGACACTGACCTGCAGAAGAAGTACTGCGAGATGCCGCCCTACTACAGGAGAGCGGCAAGAGAGCAGCCGGGGTTGAAAGAGGAAAGAGGGATAGACGGCATGAGAACAAAATAAGAATGGCACGAAAGACAGGCGGTGACATAAGGGGGCGACAACATCCCAGGGTGCATAGGCCGCTCGCTGCGGCGGTACAGTGGAACTCGCTTGTCCCGGCAAGATCACACGGGACAGAGCACACATCGAGAGCGCATCTAGAGAGCACAGTATTGTTGTTTTTATAGCATACCCATGCACTATTAAGGGCCCATTTCCTTTAAAAACAAAAAATTTTTGTGTATAGCCATCTTTAAAACCAATTGTCACCATGGTGAAGAGGAAAAAATGCTTGGTTACAAAGTTAGAAAAAAAGGCCTGCCTTATTGTTCATCAGAATATCACCACACTGAAAATATAAGATGAATGTAAGTACATGAAGTACATGAAGTAAATCCATTGTGAAAAAATGTATAGCCATGTAACTTAAGACAGTTTCCATGGCCTCGAAGGAAAAACAGCCCCACAACATCAAAGACCCTGCACTATTCTTAAAAATGGGGATAAAGTTTTACTACAGAAAACTCACTCAAGTGTTTGCCAGGAAGAGGGTTCCATGGTCAAATAAAAATAAAGCGAAGTTCTACAACTGCAAATCAGAAAACGTTGGGACAGTATGGAAAATGCACGTAAAAAACACACAACAAAACAAAACAAAAACGCAGTGCTTCTTGCATTTACTTTGACTTTTATTTCACTGCAGACTGCATGAACCCAAAATATTTCATCCTTTGTCTGGTCGACTGCATTTAAATTGTTAATATACTTCAATTCCTGCATTTCAGGACTGTAACAGATTCCAAAAAAATGCTTGGACGGGGGCAATTTAGGGCTAGTAATGAGGTATAAAAATAAAAACTAAATAATAATGTGACCAGATGAAACCCGAAATATATTGGGTTCGTACTGTCTGCAATGAAATCAAAGTAAATGCAAGACACACTGCGTTTTTCTTTTGTGTGTTTTTAGCATTTGCATTTTCCATACTGTCCCAACATTTTCTGATTTGGGGTTGTAATAGCTTTGAGTAAACTGCAGGTTTTAGAATCACAGGAATAGCACTTTGGTGGCATCTAACTGTAGATTTCAACAGCTACCTTACAGATCTGGTTGTTTTAAACTTCTTAATTATCATAACCACAGAATATGAACATTTTCAGGCATATAGTTATTAGAACCCACTGCCTGATTGATGAATCTTAGCACACTTTTTCTGAAGGTCTCTGAGCCACTGTAGGTTTTATAACCTAGTGAAACAGGAAGCCATGGATGACTGCTTAAAACTTTGCTAGTCACTCAGCTGAACTTAAAAATAAATAAATATAATAATATCTGATTTTTTTAATACATTTATTTACTGTCAGAAATTCCCTCCTACTTTCAGTGAGAGATTATGCTAATTAATTACAAATACATTTATTGCAATAACACTGACTATTGTAAGTACAGTACTCTTAACATATGACTTTTATAGTTGCAAGTTTGATGCTATAAAACTTAATAAGGCCCAAAACGAGCTGACACAACAGGCGTTATGATTTTTGCAAAATTAAATAAACACAACGCTTTAAGCCTTTGTTTAAGCTTGGTAACATTACAGCTGTATAAATAGACCCAGAAGTACTGGTTACTAAACCAGTTTCACTTTGGTTCAAGTTCCTTAAACACAATTAGGGCAGGAATTGGAAGCAAGAGATAAAAACATGATGAAGGAAAACAAAAAGACGCCATAAATAATATACAGTAACGTCCTCAACTTACAGCATTTAATCACAGAGAGCGCTTTTTAGGTTAAAAAAAAAAACCGTAGTTAAATAAACTCAATCACCATGTCGTGAAATCAGGGTGTGTGTGCAGACGTTCGGTTACCAAACTGCCCCCCCCAAAAAAATCACTTTTACTTTAATCACCTGTGGTTGTGACTATGGTGCAATTGATTTGTTGATGAAAAATGCTGCAGTCTCCTGTAAACTTAAATGGCTTACTTGATATTCAGTGGAGGTGATAGAGACTAGACCCTCTCGCGCTCGCTCTCTCTCTCACACACGAACACACGCGCGCGCGCACACACACACACACACACACACACACACACGCACACACACTGGCTTTTTCACTCTTTGTCATGTTGCCCAATATTCGCAGCGTGGAAAGTCACATTATCCTGCTGAAAGAGGCTAGAATTTTCTCAATTTATGCCCAAATATTACCTAAAACATCATCAGATTTTCACGCCTAAGTTCTAAAAGATGAAGACGATTAAAAATTGAGATAAAACATTACACTTGGTCATTTATTTATTGAGGGAAATGGTCCAATATCACATATCTGTGAGTGGCAAAAGTGTGCGAACCTTTGCTTTCAGTATCTGATGTGAGCTCCTTGTGCAGCAATAACTGCAGCTAAATGTTTCCTTTAGCTGTTGATCAGTCCTGCACATCAGCATATTAGCCAATGTGAGAGAGGCATTTAGTTGCTTAGAGGTTACCCTGGGTTCTTTTGTGACTTTGTGGACTATTACAGGCTTTGCCGTTGAAGTGATCTTTGGTGACCATCCAACCATTGCTGGGGATGGTACCAAAGGTCTTGAATTACCTCGAGTTGTACAGAGTCTGTCTGATTGTGGGGTTCATACTCTTTAGAGATTGTTTTGTGACCTTTTTACTGCACCATAAACATCAACAACTCAGTTCAGGTCCTCAGACATCTCCTTTGTGTGTGCCACGATACACTTCCACGAACGTGTTGTGAAAACTACAGTTCTATAAATACAACAGGGTGCCCACTCACACCTGATTGCTATCCCATTGATTGAAAACACCTTGCACTCATTTCAATTTTAGTTTGCCACACTTGTTTAATTGGGTTCTCTTTACTCTTAGGACTTGTATGAAAATCAGATTATATTTTAGGTCATATTTATGCAGAAACCTCTAAAGGGTTCATAAAAATAAATGTCATAGAATCTAGGACACACAGAAGGATATACAGCTGTAACATTCATGAACAATGCAATCCTCTTCAGCAGTTGTAACTATGCAGGCATTTGGAGTTCTAGCTGTTATAGATATTCAGATGAAATTTTAACCCATGCCCCATGCCTTCTGTAGCTCTTCTCATAGGAATTGGACTTGGATATTTTGTTGTGACCTTGTGCTGAAGTTCAAGATCTCAATAAGTTCATATTCTCTTCACACATCTACTATACAATATCTGTGTTTTAATAATTTGATCCCTTTTATCCATGCTCTCCTTTCTTTCCGACCTTTGGTTGAATGTATGTTATCCATAATCCGAAAGCAACATCTTAACTTAAAAAAGACTAAAAATGACAGACCACTGTGGAGCAGTAGAACGACTGAGAATAGTTCCAAAAAGTAAAAAATCTCAAAATAGTGGGTTTAGGTATCTCTAGATGTGTGTGTTGTTCACAGCTTTGTTTGAGTGTTACAGAAAAAGCTTTAGGTTTGAAAAATGAGTCATGTGGAGATTTTACAACTGGTCTGATTGTGAAAAACAAGAAAATCCACTGAGACAAAGGATATAGCATATTAAGCATGCTCTTATTTCTTTCACGACTGCCTTCATTTGTATATTTTTATGAATATAAATTTAGTAAATAAAGAGTGTGACAGCAACCTTATACTTGTACATCTCCATGGCTTAATAGATATTTATTTATCTGTAGTAGCTGAAATACACCATTGACAGTCAGTACTGGCTAAATAGCCTGTGCAAAGAGCATGCACAATTATGGTAGACAAAAAATACATCACCTTTCATGTTATGGAGGTTTCACTAAATGGGTTAAAAAAAGACGCAGACCAGTTTGCAGAAGTTTCAGTTCCATTATTAAGAGTTTACCCTAGTGTAAGACATCTCAGTACTTACCTCAAGGGCATAGGAGTCATTTGAAAACTTGGGGTGGAACCTTTGCTAATAAGTGAAGAAATCTATGTCTATGTCATCTAAAATATGTCATCACATCAAATTTTTAACACATTTGAGTGTAATACATGCTTAAGAATGATGCCCAAATTTCTGAATTATATAAAAAAAGTCCGTTTCCAAAGACATTTTACTTGCAGTATTATGCAACTTCTATGTTTGGGTGACCCAAAGATGTTATCTTTACTGGTAATAAACCCACTTTTGGCACATTTTAATATGCAATTATTAAGTCAATGAACTTACCAAAGACATGTGTTAGGTTGGTTTATTGCTCTCTCTAAAGTGTCCCAATATGAGTGAGTTTGTATGTACAGTATATGTCACTTGAAATGGATTGGCGGTCTGCCAAAGGTTGGTTCCTGCCTTGTGCACTGTGCTACCAGTTAAGCCCTCTCTGCAACTCTGAATTGGTCTAGCAGTGTATGAAAATTAATGAGTGAATGAACGAAAGTATGTGTGTATGATACCTATGTATGCAAAATATGTTTTAGTATTGCATATTAATATATCAACCATTCTACCTAATTACTTCAAACTGCAGTTCCACAGTATAATTTATTTTTAAATGTATTAAGACCCTACATATTTACAAAGTTTATGTTGTGATTATTTAAAGCCAATGCATTAATTGAGAGAATAATAAGCTAATTTACATGATAAACCATAATTTATAAGATAAATTATTATTATAATTTATAATAATAAATTATGTTGGGAGGTAGTTCTCACAAACAATAACCTCAAAATAATACAATTGGGTTTACATTGCTCTCATTCTTTTAGAATACTTTTAAAATTACTTGGACTTATAAGTCAGTCAATCATATATGTTAAATACATAAATAAAAAATGCTGTCCCATGTTGTCATTTAACTACCAAAACACAAAGTCCATGGGCAGAGACTTATTTTAAATACCATGCCCCATTTTTACAATTAATACAGACTGTTATGCTGATGATATGATTTTTAAAACATATTTGAGAAGTGATTGAGAAGTGATCTCAGAATTTTGACCCCAACTGTATGTGAAAATTCTAACCAAAAAGAAAAATAAATAAAGAGAAAAAGAATTTACTCTCAGCCTTATTAGACAATGCTTCTTGTGAAAAATGGACAGAAATATTTATTAACCTTGAGAAAATCAAGTGTTTATAGGCAACCACATAACTCTAACTGTGTTGTAATACTGTGCTGTAATACTTAAAACACACACACACACACACACACACACACACACACACACACACACACACAC
>JAJAGP010005307.1:0-35310 GCA_025084515.1 Ancistrus triradiatus
TTACAGAATGAAATGTCTGAATGAGTGCTCATCCAAGACTGGTGATTCCATACTTTGTAGATACTGACAATCTCAATGTTCATACCCTGGATATTCACCGGTTTATGTGGGCTGGACTAGGTCCTGCGATAATCCACCACAAGCTCTTTGGTTTTACCCGTGTTGATCTGGAGGCAGTTCTCTGGCACCAGTTCATAAAGTTCTTAGTTAGTTCCCTATACTCGCTATCATCATCACCCAAAATATATCCAACAGTAGTGGAGTCATCTGAGAACTTCTGTAGGTGACAGGTTGTTGTGTTATGTGTGAAGTCAGCAGTATAGAGGGTGAAAAGGAATGGCGCCAGGACTGTCCCCTGTGGAGCCCCAGTGCTGAACAGGATTGTGTCAGACTTACAGTCCTTAAGACGCACGTCCTGTGGTTTGTTTGTGAAGTTATCCAGTATCCATGTAGTAATATGGTGATCCACCCCTACCACTATACATGAGTTTATAGACTGGGAGTTTGCCGTAGCCTGGTTGAGACTTTAAGCTGTCTGATAGCGCTCCGAGCTATTGGAATGCTCGGGGATCCTCAGTTCGGCCCACGTACGACTTTACGTGACATGATAGCACCTAGAGTTACCGGAACACTCGACATTCCTTGGGTTCGCCACCACAACGACTATTGCTAGAAGGTAAACATGGCAGCCTGCATAGTTTAGACCCTGACATTAGCCATGAGTTGTACAACAATTTAGGAGACAGTACTCGTGTGCCTCACGTGTACTTATTTTATTTAATTAAATTTTGTTTATGAACTCTGGCGTAACCCTGAAATCTTTGAGATAATATAATTATTTTTCTATACATATTCTGTCCGTTTCTCTCACTGAATACACTTTACTGTAGGTCAAAGTAAGGGTACTTAAGTGATACTATTAATACAGTTAGCTTAAGGGTGGGAACCATACCGAAGAACTCAGGTTAAATACTCATACTATCCCCTCCACAGTAAAGAGGTCTACACATTTCATCTCACCTGACCACTCCATTTCTACACTGGATATTCAACCCCTCCAAACCTGGTTCAACTGGAAGAAGCACTTCACTCGCTTTACGTACTCCACTTCACGCTGTCCTGTTTGTCTCTCCAGTTTTCAACCCTTTGCGTTTATCCCTTTTAATTTTGTTCAATAAATACCTTCTCAACCTGGTACTTTGTTGTCTGCCTGTGCATCTGTATTAGGGACTCCTCTAAATTCTGTCTAATTCCTCTAAATCCTTAAGTTAGTTAAAAAGAAATACTTTTCCTAGAGATCTAAAAGATGCAACTGTATGTAGTTAATATTTGCTTTGTCTCAAAAAAAAGCAGGATGTCTGTAGTCTATTTTAGTCAGAACCACTAGTCAAAAATATTTTCATTCAATGCCAAAATGTAATTCTAACGGTTTATTTGTCAATAGCCAATGTCTGCTAATGAGAGCCAGACTCTTGACCGTTCCAGCCACTGGTGGTGCTGTGAATATACCTCCAGCTTGTGCAGAAAAGATTGTGATACTCATAGCATGAAGTTCCTCTTTAGCTCATACAAAGATCGGAGATTATAGCTAGATAGGTGTCTAGTTCAGCTCAACAAGATGGATAAATTTGCAGATGACATCTCTAAACACACCGAAAGCCACATTGAATTTGGCCAGAGTTAAAGACTGACAGCCGGGGTCGCTGCCCAGTGACACATCTCTACAATCTGCGACACACTTATCACCTGGCTGTGAGCCCAGCAGGACTTTCCTAGATTAATGTTGTTACCAGCTAGAATTTTAGAGATTGCGGCAACAGGAGGGAAGAAAGGAACTCCGGTTGAAACTGGGACCGCACTTCCCAGCGATTCACAGTATCATGATGTCATCATTGTCTGCTGGTGTAAGGGCATCGACTGCATCCAAAACCACATAATTCCATACTGAGCAGTACGCACAAGCAGTACACGAGACTGAATAGTGTATCCGAATGCATAGTCTGCATTAAACAGTATTCGAAGGTCCCCGGACGACGTACTCTATCGGCAGTCGTTGTTAACGTATGCAAGCAGCTGGATCAGTAGAGGCATTGTGCTGAGAAAGAAAATGGCAAAGACCGAGGAGTTGGCTGTTTACAAGTGTAAATAAGATCTAACCAAAATAAATAAGTAAATAAAAATGTGAAATATTATGGTTATGTATTATGAAATTTTTTACGGAGGTGGTGCGACATCATGTGTCACATGACACTAGTAAGATGGAGGGTGTAGTGTGTCTGATGTTCTGTGCATACTGCACACTAAAATACTGCTTTCACAGCAGAAGAGCATACTCCATCAAATGTACTATGCACTGTTTAAGGATGACACTTTGGACCCAGCCATCGAATTGCGTCAGAACTCGCTTTTGGAAGTGGAAAGCTGACAGATTTTTGGCTGCACATTCTATAGCGTAGATCCTGATTTCATAATGGCCCAGTTGATGCCTGAGGGCTGGATGGAGCGCATTAAAGTCATCTCCTTTTTTCAGCACTGTTGGTGCTAGAGCTGGGTTCTGGATCTATTGGAGGGCGGAGCATGACTGATGCTGGGACTGAGTGGGAATGCGGCATGAATGTTTTCTTTTCTTGACCGCTTTCCAGGGCAGAGGAGTAAAAACTTTTCAGGTGGGGTTTTGTCACATGTGTCAGTAGAAACTGCGAACAACTCCTCGTGAGAATATTCAAGGACTGTATGCAGTGATGTATATTCAAGGACTGCTTTGGCAAAACGGCGTGCATAGATGCGGCGAGGAAGCACAATCTTCTACAGCAGCTTACACAGGGATCTGATTTGATTGCCTATAGTGACGCAAAATCCTGTCAGCTGAGCCATCAGCCTTGATTGAGAGAGAGCGAGATTTAACAAGAGCGGTCCTGACTAATGACGCTGATGAACTAATGCTATGCTCCAGTTCCATTGTCCTCCACTAAGATATGCTTCTAATAGCAGTTCAAGTCCTACACTAACCTATTCTTCTAGTAGCAGTTCCAGTCCTACACTAGCTATTCTTCTATTAGCAGTCCAGTCCTACAACTAAGATATCTTCCTGTAGCGTTCCAGTCCTCCAAGCTACTCTTTCTAGTAGCAGTTCCAGTCTACACTAAGATATTCTTCTAGTAGCATTTTCCCATTCCTACACTAAGATATTCTTCTAGTAGGCAGTTTCCGTCCTACACTAAGATTATTCTCAGTAATCATTCCAGTCCTACACTAAGATATTCTTCCAGTACCAGTCCTCACACTCAGAATTTATTCTTCTGTATCAGTTTCCAGTCCCCTACACTAAGCATTCTTCTAGTAGCCAGTTTCAGTCCTACAACTAAGCTATTCTTCTAAGTAGCAGTTCCATCTCTACACTAAGATATTCTTCTAGAGCAGTTCCCAGTCCCTCACTAGATATTCTTCCAGTACCAGTCCTCACACTAAGATATTCTTTCTATTAGCATTTCCAGTCTACACAAGCTATTCTTCTAGTAGCAGTTCCAGTCCTACACTAAGATATTCTTCTAGTAGCAGTTCCAGTCCTACACTAAGATATTCTTCCAGTACCAGTCCTCACACTAAGATATTCTTCTAGTAGCAGTTCCAGTCCTACACTAAGATATTCTTCTAGTAGCAGTTCCAGTCCTACACTAAGATATTCTTCTAGTAGCAGTTCCAGTCCTACACTAAGATATTCCTTTAGTAGCAGTTCCAGTCCTACACTAAGATATTCTTTCAGTACCAATCCTCCACTAAGATATTCTTCTAGTAGCAGTTCCAGTCCTACACTAAGATATTCTTCTAGTAGCAGTTCCAGTCCTACACTAAGATATTCTTCCAATACCAGTTCCAATCCTCACACTAAGATGTTCTTCCAGTACCCGTTCAGTCCTCACACTAAGATGATTTTCCAGTACCAGTTCCAACCCTCACACTAAGGAGTTCTTCTATTATCAGTTCCAGTCCTCACACTAAGATGTTCTTCCAGTACCAGTTACAGTCCTCACACTAAGATGTATTTCCGGTACCAGTTCCAGTCCTCACACTAAGATGTTTTTCCTGTACCAGTTCTAGCCTTCACACTAAGATATTCTTCCAGTTCCAGTTTCAGTCCTCACAGTAAGATGTTCTGTACCAGTTCCACTCCTCACACTGAGATGTTCTTCTGGTACCACTGGTGAGAGAATGCTGAGAGAACGCTGAGAACTGACGCGAGCATTGCGAGGATCTGGCAACCCAGACTCTTTCTCCCCGATTGCACACACGACGCACGCCGTTTCGTAGCTGTTAGCAGTTTATTACCTTTGAACTATTTTAATTCCCGATCGCATCTGTATAATTTATAATCGTATTTATAGTAGGTTTTTACAACATCTTAATCATTGTATTCTCATACCGGCAGATTATATTTTTTTGCCGCTAATCGTTATTTAGTAACTTTTCAGGTATACCGGCTTGTGTTTGCAGTAATTAGCCATTAGCTAATTACCAGAGTTGCGTCTGCTTTTGCAGTAGTGTGTGTTTTTATAACTTTTTTACAGTCTTTTCCCACTTTCTTTCTGAGACTTAGTTCTTTGTGACGTTTCGTATTGACTTAACTTGTATTAATGCTTTAATCAAGCATTGCATTGGACCATCTGGTGCCGCTGAACCATATCTTCACTCGGCACCCCACAACACCACCCGAAGCTATTACTTAAATTCATTAATTGTACTAACCCCCCCATACTTCTGCGTGCTTGTTCCCTGTGCGAGTGGTGGCATGTTTTTAGCCTATTCTTTCCTCCGTCATTAGTGTAAATGTTACTTGTGATAGGTGTAGGCTTGTAGCCCTTCTGACGGATAGGATTGTAGTTTTTAGAGGCGCGCATCCAGACATTAGAGAAGGCTAGCCAGCTCCTAGCTTAGCATATCTGGAGCCACAGGAAGATAGACGGTTTGGGGACTAGTAGTAAGGCTAGCCACGAAGCACCACTCTTTACCGGTTCACGTGTCAACAGGTTGCCCTCCCAGTGAACACCCACTGAGCGGCCTGTGAAAGACTCTGGTCATAGATGATTCTATTTAACGACACGTAAACTTGCACCCCTTTAGGACCCAGCAGCTAGAGTTCTCTGTAATCCCAGAGTCAGAGTGCCGGACATTTTTAACGAGTCCCTTAGTGAACCGAGAGCCACAGATTCTCTAGGATAGTTATTCATGTAGGGGGCTATTGAATATACGCCTTCGTCAGTCAGGGTTACTAAGGCTAATTTTGTGGAAGGTGGGTTAGCGTGGCAAAGGCGATGTCCGATGCCGTAGTGTGCTCTGGCCCCATGCCAATGTGGCGATGTGACCAGCCTACAGCAGGTTTGGTCGCTGACTGCTAGCTGTCCAAGTGGTTTCTCTGAAAACAACGTGGCTATACTAGACAACTGGACAGCCTTTGAGGGTAAGCCTGGCCTTTTAGGAGGGACAGTGCCATCCACTCTAGAGGGTGCTGCTCTCATCGCCTGCAACATTGCCAAGTCTTATGCCCGATTGGTTAGGGGCTGACTATCCAGAGCGGGGTCAGTTTAGCAGACAGACTGGCTTAACCAACTGTCTGCTGGTAGCCTTCCCATCCACCCAGAACCCACATTATTGAAACTGTGTCTGTTACCCGCAACCTGCCCTAAAAAACGTAAAAACCGCTCTCAAAAAATCTGTTTTAATAACTCATTAGTATAACAGATAGCTGCCAAAGACATAACAACATTAGACTAAAGCTAGGATACTTAACATTATTACTACAACAAGCAGTGGATGTAAATAAATGATCACCTATAAATGCTTCACGCTCTCTGTCTCATCTGGGACGTGGGATTAAGACCTGATGAATATTTACCTTAAATGAAGCCTCACCTCCTGGATCAGTCATGCTAATCGCCCTCGTCCTAATGGGCCGGGGGGGGAGGCAATGCCGCAATTTTTTTACCAAAGAGTTAGGTGTTAACGCTAAATCCCATTACAGGCTAATTTATTTTGGAAATACTGATTCTTAATTGACCATCACATCGTTATGGAAGTCAAAACCACGCTCTTTTCAGCTTATCACTATTTACCGCCCTCCTGGTCCCTATTCGAATTTCTTCAAAAATTTTGCTTAACCTTTCTTTCCTGCTTACGACTGTCAACAGATAAGGCTTTAATTGTAAGTGATTTCCATATTCACTTTGACAAGACCAGGATCCACTTAGAATTGCTTTCCGAGTCCATTTAGGAATCCCATGGGTACACTCAGAATGTTGATGGGCCAACCCACCGCTGTAATCATACTTTAGATCTAAATATAACATTTGGTTCAATATGATACCTTGAACGTTTTACCGCAGATGATTTCCAATTCAGATCACTATCTTTTAGTATTTGAGCTATCTCTAATACAATAAAATCCTTCTGCCTCGTTATCCACCAAGCGCACTAGCACATCTGCTACTCCAGCTGTGTTTTATTAAATTACTACCAGACTTGAAATTTAATACAACCTACGGAGATCAATCTCTTGAGTGTGTAATTACCAATTGAATGTGTCTTCGCCAACCCTGGACAACGCCTGCCCCCTGCTAGGGTCCACTCATTAGAGAAAAAAGGCTAGCACCATGGTATAATTGACCACACCCGTAACATTAAAGCAAAGAACACCAATTTAAGATCGCAAGTGGAAGACATAGTAAATTGAGGTGTTTAATTGCTTTGGAGGGACAGCATGGCAGAGTCTAGCATGCCCTCACTAAAGCGAAAGCTGCATACTTCTCTTCAATCATGAGAAAAATAAGAATATCCAGATTTCTCTTTAATACAGTCCTCCAATTAACAAAAAACCCCACAGAAAGTTGACTCCCCATTCTGTGTAATTTTAACAGTAAATGATTTCATGACTTCTTAATGATAAGAATAGAAAAACCATGAGCAATACCAACTCAATGCCAATCACATCACCAAACGTTCAGCAACCTGTGTCCCAGATCAGCAACTAGTGAGACATCCTGTTTTTAATGAACTGTAAATCAAGATTAGAATCTTTTACCCCAATTGCTAAACTGAACTACCGCAACTGATCAGCTCGTCTAAGCATCACCATGTTTTACCTCCAATTCCTACACGTTTACTCAAACATTAATTACCTAGTGGTATAGAGCCAGTGTTAGTAATTTTAAATTTCCATCCCTTAACCTTTGGTTAGGTGCCCAAATCCTTTAAGTCTGCGTTTATCACCCACCCACTGAATTAAAAAGTCAATCTTGACCTTGTTTGATATCTAATTATGACAATTTCAATCTACGTTTCTGTCCAAAATCTTAGAAAAACCGTCTATCAGCAGCTCTGCAGTTTTTACCTCCAAGGAATGAAATTTATGAAACATTTCATCTTGGCTTCAGTCCCCATCATAGTAATGAAAACAGCATTATTAGGGTACTAAATGACTTGTTATGTCCTCAGATAAGGGATGTGTTTCTTTTCTTGTTCTGTTGATTAAGTGCAGCAACGTCTGGCGAACTGGGCTTTCGGTCCTCGTGATCTTGACTCATGCATCCTTGCCTTAGAATAAGGGCAGAGCTGGGGGTTCTAGTCAAAGATCTTATGGGATCAGAGACATTGCTTGCTGTCCCTTCTGCCTCCCGTGGGTTGCCAATGTCTCAGTAATCCCTCTTGGCTGTGTTTCCTACCAGTTCTCCGCTTTCTAGCTATTGGCTTGCTATAGCTAATGCGGCCGGGTCCCTCATGCTACACTTGCATCAGTGATTGGTCATGGCATCATGATTTGTTAATAGACACTGTGCTCTTAATCATAACTTTTACATTTTTCTTTTTCTCTCTGATCTGTGTCCGGCAGTTTTCCAGCCCCACCACATGATGTTCATCTGCTAGCTCCACTCAAGCTGCTTCCGTCATCAGCTCCAGCCCCATCATACCTGGGCCACTTAATGCCGATGTGCATACTTTACATTTTATTCGAACTTTGACTCCATGACTTTAATTTCGCTCTTAGATTTATCAGCTACGACGCCCAAGGAGGTTGTGTCCCTTTTTGAGTCTTGGTCCTCCCAAGGTTTCTTCCTATAACACTCAGGGAGTTTTTCCTTGCCACTGTCGCCCTAGGCTTGCTCAATTTGGGACTGGACGTAGTTATTAGGAGATAATCTAAACTTGTAAAGTTGTTTTGAGACAATGCTCTATTGTAAAAAGTGCTATATAAATAAATCTGCTTTGACTTGACACTGTTGTCCTCTCTCAGTTCGGGCTTTGAGCCTAGATTTTTGTACAGCTGCTTTGAGACAATACCCCTTTTTGGAAAAAGTGCTGTATAATTAAACTTGGCTTGATTTAGCATTATCTGCTCGGCCAACAAAGTTATTACCTCCTCGATACCCGCTTCTTTTCCTGGTGATGACAGGTAATGTTTACAAAGCACAGGCCCTGTGCTGCACAGAGCAACATGGTATGGGGCACATGGCACCAAGTCCACCTGGTCTTTCTGTTCAGCCCATGAGGCATGTGGAACCAATGACCAGGAACATTATCACAGTTAGTCACATGCTTAGAATCCCAAGAATATACAGAAAGAAAAATAAGAAGATATTCATGACACTAAAATTTCTACTCTGAAACGAAATTAGACATGACATCTCTTCTGAGTAGGTTCAACGTGAGCCAGGATTGATTATTGAAATCAAATGGACGAACCCGCAGACAGGTTACAGACAATGAATATATTTTGCAGATTAAATATGAATGCTGCTAATAGTCACAAAATTCATTGATGGTCCTGAGACCACACCCTCATAAGAATTCCTGCTTATTCCAGTTTCTTACTGCACATAGTACTGCACATCTTTTACAGGAAGTGTGTATGTGTGAACATAACATGAAGAACTTTCAGCTCTGAGCTCTTAGCAAAACTCCACAGCACTTGCAGGAGGAAACAGGAAACAGGAAATTAAGTTCCTATTGTGCTGAAACACAGTAGTAACAATAATAGCGTTCTGTCCAAAAGGTCAGTGGTGCATTCATACAAATAGATCCGAGATTATATATGTACAGAGGAGAGCAATTCTATTCTAAATCATACATTTACCACTCATATATATGTCATATTGGATCACTTTTCTCAATAATTAAATGAACAAGTACAATATTTTTATTTAATGTGTTTAATTTGGTTCCATTTATCTACTTTTACTGACTTGTGTGAAATCTGAGGATGTGTTAGCTCATATTTATACAGAAATCTAGAAAATGATAAAGGGTTCACAAACTTTGAAGCACCAATGTACATGGTTAGTGAAGTCTCCTGTAATTAGAATCAGTACAGTGGTTACTGGATCAGGATCTGGGATGAGGGAATCAATGGGAGCTGTGATTAACAAAACAATACAGAATCAGTGGCAGAGGGAAGCACCATAAGAACATCTAAAACCTGGAACATGGACTGAACTCTGAACAGAGAATTCATTTAAAGTTTCATTGTTCCTCAGATGAACTGACTACTGGGTGAATGAGTTAGTTCGTGGTACTGAATCAGGTTTGTGAGGATGAGCAGTGATGAATGTTTCTGAATGTTTTAGATGTTTTTTTCAGGAAGTTATCAGATATGCAAATCATAGAACTGTGATCTACAGACCTGAGGAAGAACCTGCTACAGAGAAATAGAGAAATACTGAGTCATCACTTCTAACTATGACTTTTACAAAGTTCTGAGAAAGCACATGATCAATTCATCCATCTGTAATTAATCCATTCATCAATCTTTCCATCTGCCTGTGATTAATCAATTCATCAATAAATCCATCAATCTTTTATTAATCCATTCATCAATAAAACCATCCATCTGTTATTAATCAAATATTATATATATACACATACTGGTCCTTCTCAAAAAATTAGCATATTGTGATAAAGTTAATTCTTTTCCGTAATGTAATGATAAAAATTAAACTTTCATATATTTTAGATTCATTGCACACCAACTGAAATATTTCAAGTCTTTATTGTTTTAATACTGATGATTTTGGCATACAGCTCACGAAAACCCAAAATTCCTATTTCACAAAATTAGCATATCATGAAAAGGTTCTCTAAACGAGCTATTAACCTAATTATCTGAATCAACGAATTAACTCTAAACACCTGCAAAAGATTCCTGAGGCTTTTGAAAACTCCCAGCCTGATTCATTACTCAAAACCGCAATCATGGGTAAGACTGCCGACCTGACTGCTGTCCAGAAGGCCATCATTGACACCCTCAAGCAAGAGGGTAAGACACAGAAAGAAATGTCTGAACGAATAGGCTGTTCCCAGAGTGCTGTGTCAAGGCACCTCAGTGGGAAGTCTGTGGGAAGGAAAAAGTGTGGCAGAAAACGCTGCACAAACGAGAAGAGGTGACCGGACCCTGAGAAGGATTGTGGAGAAGAGCCGATTCCAGACCTTGGGGGACCTGCGGAAGCAGTGGACTGAGTCTGGAGTAGAAACATCCAGTGCCACCATGCACAGGCGTGTGCAGGAAATGGGCTACAGGTGCTGCATTCCCCAGGTCAAGCCACTTTTGAACCAGAAACAGTGGCAGAAGCGCCTGACCTGGGCTACAGAGAAGCAGCACTGGACTGTTGCTCAGTGGTCCAAAGTACTTTTTTCGGATGAAAGCAAATTTTGCATGTCATTCGAAAATCAAGGTGCCAGAGTCTGGAGGAAGACTGGGGAGAAGGAAATGCCAAAATGTCTGAAGTCCAGTGTCAAGTACCCACAGTCAGTGATGTTCTGGGGTGCCATGTCAGCTGCTGTGTTGGTCCACTATGTTTTATCAAAGGCAGGGTCAATGCATCTAGCTATCAGGAGATTTTGGAGCACTTCTGCTGAAGAGCTTTATGGAGATGAAGAGTTCATTTTTCAGCACGACCTGGCACCTGCTCACAGTTCCAAAACCACTGGTAAATGGTTTACTGACCATGGTATTACTGTGCTCAATTGGCCTGCCAACTCTCCTGACCTGAACCCGATAGAGAATCTGTGGGATATTGTGAAGAGAAAGTTGAGACGCGCAAGACCCAACACTCTGGATGAGCTTAAGGCCGCTATCAAAGCATCCTGGTCCTCCATAACACCTCAGCAGTGCCACAGGCTGATTGCCTCCATGCCACGCCGCATTGAAGCAGTCATTTCTGCAAAAGGATTCCTGACCAAGTATTGAGTGCATAAACATAAACATAATAATCTGAAGGTTGACTTTTTTTGTATTAAAAACACTTTTCTTTTATTGGTCGGATGAAATATGCTAATTTTGTGAGAATTTTGGGTTTTCATGAGCTGTATGCCAAAATCATCAGTATTAAAACAATAAAAGACTTGAAATATTTCAGTTGGTGTGCAATGAAGCTAAAATATATGAAAGTTTAAATTTTTATCATACCTTAAGGAAAATAATTAACTTTATCACAATATGCTAATTTTTTGAGAAGGCCAGTATATACTACAGGGTTTTAGACAATGAAACTGAAACACCTGTCATTTTAGACCACAATTATTGTATTAGTGGGGAGGGTAACATTGGTCTTGAATTTCCTCCATTTTTTTACCATCTGTCTGAACTGTGGATTGGGGTGGATTTAAACTCTTTAGAGATGGTTTTGCAACCTTTTTCTAGCCTGATGAGCAATCAACACCTCTTGTTTTGGATGTCCTCAAAATCTTCTTTTCGTGCCATGATCACTTCCACAATCATTTGTTTGTCCAGAGCAGACTTTGGGTGCCCACTCACACCAGATTGTCTCCCATTGATTGAAACCACCCAACTTAATTTCCCCTTCAAATTAATCTAATTAAACTCAATAATAATTAACACTATATGAAAATATTGGATCAGGTATATTATTTTGGAAAGGTATAATTTACTTTTTGTCCTCTATTATTTTGTTTAACTCGATTATCTTTATCTACTTTTAAGACTTGTGTGAAACCACTGTATATTACAGAGGTTTAAAATGAAACTGAAACACCTGTCATTTTAGTGTGGGAGGTTTCATGGCTAAATTGGACCAGTCTGGTGGCCAATCTTCATTAACTGCACATTGCACCAGTAAGAGCAGAGTGTGAAGGTTCAATTAAGAGGGTAAGAGCACAGTTTTGCTCAAAATATTGCAATGCACACGATATTATGGGTGACATACCAGAGTTCAGATGGTTTGATGAACATGAAAGTTAAGTTGAACATCTCCCATGGCCTGCACAGTCACCAGTTTATTAGTAAATAGTAAATATTATTGAGCCACTTTTGGGTGTTTTGGAGAAGCGAGTCAGGAAGCGTTTTCCTCCACCAGCATCACGTAGTGACCTGGCCACTATCCTGCAAGAAGACTGGCTTAAAATCCCTCTGACCACTGTGCAGGACTTGTATATGTCATTTCCAAGAACAGTTGATGCTGTATTGGCCGCAAAAAGAGGCCCTACACCATACTAATAAATTATTGTGGTCTAAAACAGGACCAACGTAACAAAGGCTAACCATCAGAACACACTACGCCGCGAGGGACTCAGATCCTGCAGAGCCGGGCGTGTTTTGTTTTATTTCATGTTTTTTTTTATTGTTTGTGGTTTGTTTTGTTTTTGTTTGTATTTTTTGTGTGATTTTTTGTCATTTGTGAATTTATTGTTTTTTTTGTTTTTTTTTATTTTTGAGCGTTTTTGATGACTGTGGTTCTGTTAGTTTAGACGTTTAACTTTTTATTTTTTATTTTTGTTTTTAAACTATTTGGAGATATCCGATTTGTGGAGGGTTATTTTTTGTTTTTGTTTATTTAAGTTAAAAGTGTATTTTATAGCTTTTTATTTTTGTATTCTTCTTGTTTTGAACAAGTATTAAGTTTTTATATATTTAAGATTTTTTTTTTGTTTAGGGCTTGTTAATTATGTTTTTGTTTTGTTAAATTTATTTTTGTGTAAGTTTGTGGGATTATTTTCGTTTAAGCTTTTTGTTGTTTCGGAATTGAGGAGAAAGATCAGCGTGATTTTTTATGAGATTTTTATGGTTGTTGTCTTCTAATTATGTTTTGAGAGGATAGTTTATTTTTTGGGTCTGCTATTTTTGGTATTCTATGATTCGTATTGTATTATACATTGATGGATTTTGTTTTTTCCCCCTGATTAAGCCAGTACATGTCCAGGCCCGTCTGAAGTTTGCCAGAGAAGCATATGGATGATCCAGAAGAGAATTGGGAGAATATCATGTGGTCAGATTAAACCAAATAGAACTTTCTGGTAAAAACCACTCGTCTTTTTGTTTGGTTTGTGGAAGGTTTAGAAAGTCGTAAGTTTTTTTAAAAGAAAGTATTAGAGTAACGAAGGGGGGTGATTTTATTGTTTTTTATTTTGGGGAGACGTAACAAAACAAGGCACTTTTTTGTTTGGCACGGAAAAAGGTTGTTTCATTTGGTTTCCGTCTGATTTTTGTAGAATAATAATGCTGAGTTGCATCCAAGACACAATACCTACTGTCAAGCATCGGGGTGGAGAACACATCTTTGGCTGTTTTCCACAAAGGGGACAAGATGACTAAATCCGTGTTTAAGAAGAATAACGGGGCCATATATCATGAGATTTTTAGCCAAAACCTTTCCTTCCATCATGAGAGCATTGAGATGGAAACGTGGCTGGGTCTTCCGCAGGACCAATGATCCAAACACATGCTCAGGCAATGAGGAGTGGATCCATAAAAATCATTTCAAGGTCCTGGAGAGACTTAGCCCATCTCCAGACCTCAACCCCATAGAATTTGTGGAGGGAAGTTGAAGGTCCGTGTTGGCTCAGCAAACACCCCAAACATCACTGCTCTAGGAGGAGATCTGCATGAGGACTGAGCCCAAACATCCAGCTACAGTGGTGTGCCAACCTGGTGAAACTTACAGGAAACTTTGACCTCGTCATGCAACAATGTCCAATTTACCACAAAAGTTTGACTGAACTTTTGTTATTGATTTGTACTACTACTTCTTTTTTTCCAAATTCTCCCAATAGCCTTATTTCCATCCAAAACCCATAATTTTAGAATTGAATTCTTTACAAATCCTCAATGTGGATCTTCCCTGGATTTTTTTTTTTTTTTTTTTTTTTTCTTCTTTTGTCTCTCAAAATAGTTTTGAAAGTGTATTAGGATCAAAAATTTCAAGTAGGAGAACTTGCACCATCAGTGGCTGACTAAATACTTTTGCTCCACTTATTTTAAGAGACATGATTAAAAACACATTTGTGAAACGTCTTGTACACTGACAGACCTCAGTTTTTCATGAAGAAAGGAAAAGGTTGAAGCAACATGGTAAAAACAACAAATACAATCCCCTCAATGAATAGTTTCTATATGGAGCGGTGGCACAAAATCAACTGAAATTAGAGCATCATCTTGACTCGTTTCTCTACTAACCTGTATGAATATAGATATTCAAAGACCTTATCAATGATATACACTGATTGATTTCTTGCTCTCGTTTGCATCTTTTCTGCTACCTTTTGGTTAAAATGAGCTGTCATTCCTTCCTTCATTTCATTTGCATCATATGTTTCTCCTGTGACGTGGCATGTTTCATCCACCTTCAGCAGGTTACTGATTGCCTCTGTCTCAGCACAGTTGCCAGGTGCATTTGCTGGGGTATTATTTGCGCATCTTAGCAGAGAGTAAAGCTGAACACAGCGCCTACAAGGACGTTTCTCCTCCATGTTCTCCACTGCATAGGCTGTACACTCGACTGAAGCTGGAAGTTTCATTTTACGTGGTGTTCTAGCAGGTTCAACAAACACGGATGTTACAACAGATGCAACAAAGCGATGCCAAACATGCACACAGGACACAGCGGTCATGATCTCTCTGACTATGTCATCTTCACATGACAGAGAAGCTCCATAATATCTGGAACCACCTTTCTCACAGATGCACATGACTGTTGAAATGAGAGGGTATCCATCACCTGATCTCTCACACTGCTCTAATGTTTCAGACAGTGTCTGCTTCACTCCGGCTTCATTGGATTCACCACAGAGTAACACAACCTGAGAAAATGCAAAACAAACAAAATGAAACTTCTAATGTCATTGAAAAGCTATTAAAGCACAGCACAACTAAAGTAGGGATCAGGACTGCAGAAGGTATTTAAATAACTGGATTAAAGCTTTACTTCATTAAACATGAATGCTTTACTAACCAGTTCCAGAAAGTAGGAGAACGGTGTCTTTAGAGGCACATGTGTTTGGTATTCATCAAATGCTTTTGGGAACAATTCCATAGTTTCATTAAGAATGTCTTGCTCATTAAAGATTTGCTGTGGGCTGTAGATTGAGTCATGAAGGTTCCCCATGAACAGGATGCTGTGGAGCATCTGCAGAGAAAAACAACATAAGCACAAGGTGTTTGTCTCTAGTCTGTTGGTACAATTCATAGCTTTGCTAATTATTTAGCAGTTTGATCTGTGGATTGGTTTCTATCTGATGTTTAAGTCAGTAAATTCCCAAATAAATATGAACCAATTTAAGTAACAAGAGCAAATTCACTGACTGGTGTTAGAACATTGGTGTTTCATCACTTTTATTATTACGTGCAGCTCTTCAACTTCTCATTAACGCAAATATCTAAGTACCCAATCAAACTGCAGCTTCTCACTACATTTAGATATGTAGATATAATCAAGACAAACTGCTGAAGTTCAAATCGAGCATCAGAATGGGAACGCAAGGGAATTTAAGTGACTTTGAACGTGGAGTGGTTGTTGGTGCTTTTATTTCATAAACTGCTGATCTACTGGGATTTTTACACAGAGCGCCATCTCTAGGGTTTAAGAGAGAATGGTCTGAAAAAAGAAAATATCCAGTGAGGGCCGATCTCTGGGTGAAAACGGGAGAATGGCCAGACTGGTTTGAACTCATAGAAAGACAACAATAACTCAAATAAGTACTCATTATAACCGAGGTATGCAGAAGAGCATCTCTGAACAAACATGTCAAACCTTGAACCAGATGGCCTGCAGCACACAGGGTGCCCCTCCTGTCAGATAAGAACAGATAACGGAGGCTACATTTCACACAGGCTCAAAGAAACTGGACAACTGAAGATTGGAAAAATGTTGCTTGGTCTGATAAGTCTCGATTTCTGCTGCAACATTGGGATGGCCGGGTTAGAATTTGGCGTAAATAAAGAAAGGATGAAAACATGGATCCATCCTGCCTTCTATCAATGCTCTGCCTTGTATCAAAGCCTGCTGGTGGTGTAATGGTGTGGGGGGTATTTTCTTGGCACAATTTTGGCCCCTTAATATCAATTGAGCATCGTTTAAACCCCACAGCCTACCTGAGTATTGTTGCTGACCATGTGCATCCCTTTATGAGCACACTGTACCATCTTCTGATGACTACTTCCAGCAGGATAACGCTTAATGTCCAAAAGCTCAAATCTCAAACTGGTTTATGACCATTATAATAAGTATTACTGTAACTCAAATGACCTCCACAGACACCAGATCTCAGTCTAATAGAGAATACACCTTGGGATGTGGTGGAACGGAAGATCAAATCTACAGTGACTGCTATCACGGAGATACAGTGGTGCTTGAACGTTTGTGAACCCTTTAGAATTTTCTATATTTCTGCATAAGTATGACCTAAAACATCATCAGGTTTTCACACGAGTTCTAAAAGTAGATAAAGAGAACCCAGTTAAACAAATGAAACAAAAATATTATACTTGGTCATTTATTTATTGAGGAAAATGATCCAATGGTGTGAAAAAGTGTTTTCCCCGTTCCTGATTTCCTATTTTTTTACATGTTTGTCACACTTACAGTGGGGCAAAAAAGTATTTAGTCAGCCACTGATTGTGCAAGTTCTCCTACTTAGAAAAATGAGAGATGTCTGTAATTTTCATAATAGGTACACTTCAACTATTAGAGATAAAATGAGAAAAAAATCCAGGAAATCACATTGTAGGATTTTTAAAGAATTTAACTGTAAATTATGGTGGAAAATAAGTATTTGGTCAATAAATTTGTTTCAGCTCAATACTTTGTAACATAACCTTTGTTGGCAATGACAGAGGTCAAGCGTTTCCCATAAGTCTTCAGCAGGTTGTCACACCACTGGGGTAGCTGGTGTATTTTTTGGACCCCCCATTCCTCCATGCAGATCGCCTCAGAGGCAGTGATGTTTGGGGCCACGGACTTTCACTTCCCTCCACAAATTTTCTATCTATGGGTTGAGGTCGGGAGACTGACTAGCCACCCAGGACCCTTGAAATGCTTTTTATATACAGAGCCACGTCTACGTTGCCCAAGTGTGGTTTGGGATCATTGTCCATGCTGGAAAGACCCAGCCATGTTCCATCTTCAATGCTCTCACTGAGGCAGGGAGGTTTTGGCTGAAAATCTCACGATACAATATCCCCGTTCATTCTTCCCTTCACACGATCAGTCATCCTGTCCCTATGCAGAAAACAGCCCCAAAGCATGATGTTTCCACCCCCCATGGCTTCACAGTAAGTTGGTGCAACTTGCATTCTCTTCTTCCTTCCACACAACGTTGAGTTTTTCCACAAAGTTCTATTTTGGTTTCATCTGAACATATGATATTCCCCCAATCCTCTTCTGGATCCTCAATATGCCTCTCTGTCAAACTTCAGACGGGTCTGGACATGTCCTCTGCAGAGTCATTCTGCAGGTCCCCCGTGTAGTTCTGCTGGGATTTTGCCCCTGGTTCTCAATGACCATTTTGGACCCCATATTGAGATCTTGCGTCGAAGACCCCAGATCGAGGGAGATTATCAATGGTCTTGTATTTCTTACAAACTGCTCTACAGTTGATTTTTCACAGCCAAACCGTTTTGCCTATGTAGATTTTCACCTTCCCAGCCTGGTGCAGGTCTACTTTTTCTTGAGTTTTTTGGAAGTCTGACTGTTTGAGGCTTGGACCGGTTTCTTTTATACAGATATGAGGTAAAACCAGGTGCCATTTAACACACGTAACGAGTGGAGGACAGAGAACTTCTTAAATAAGAAGTTCAAAGGTCTGTGAGAGCCAGAATCTTGCTATTTTTGTGGTGCCCAAATACTTATTTCCACCATTAAATTCTTTAAAAAAAATCCTAATGCATGCGATTTTCTGGATTTTTTTTCCTACTCATTTTTGTCTCTCATAGTTTGAAGTGTACCCTATGATGAAAATTTACAGACCTTCTCAGCTTTCTAAGTAGGAGAGCTTGCACAATCAGTGGCGTGAACTCAAATACTTTTTTTGCCCCACTGTAAGTGTTTCAGAACACCAAACCATTTAAATATTTAGTCAAAAGTACACACAAGTGCACTACAAAATGCAGTTTTTAAATGAAGGTGTTTATTATTAAGGAAGAAAAAAGTCCAAACCTATATGGCCTGTGTAAAAAATTGGATTGCTGTCCTAATTGTGTCCGTCTACTTCTACTCTACTCCTTAGCACTGCTCCTCAAAGAACAAATTATGGAATTGGTTAAAGGGTCTCTGAACGCTATTGACACCATCTTCTCATCGAGAAGTTCGGGTTCGGGGGAACCCACATGCCCCGGCAGAACACAGATGGCAGGATACGCGATGGACCCGTGGGGGAAGTGGGGAGTCGTGTGCCTGGCACCTCTTTCGTTGGAGGACATTGAGGATGTTTATTTATTTGGAACTTTGATTGTGGGGTTTCTGCTGATTGGATTAGGCGTTACCCTGCTGTATCGGGAAATTAAAAGAGTTGGGTCAGTTGTCAACGGTCCCCAGAAACTGTCCAATTTGATTGAAATGGTGGGCAGAGCCGTTGGAACTCAGACTGCGCATATTAATCGCACTATGGAATCCATCATGGAGAAACTAACGGCTTTGCGAAATGAGGTAAATCATCAGAGATACACTGGTTCTGAATGTTAAAAATTTGAGCTCAGTCAAAACAAAGTAATTTATACTCTCGGCTTCCCTGTTATCAGCAACGGTCTCGCTGATAAGAAATTCCTCCAGAGGATCTGCTGCTACGTACCTACCCCACATCCACTGACTGTTTTTCATTCTGGGCAGTAAGCGCTGTATCCTGCCATGTTATCGCGAACTTTGTACAGACTCTTTCTGCTGCAAGAATGAGAACTGACAGAAATTTTTGTCCCTACCCAACCAAACGCCTCCACTCTAAGCTTAACTCCACCAAGACGGTGGGACGGGTCTGCAGGGCGCGCCAAAAGGGCTGCGAACACAGATGGCTGCTTGTCGTTTTGGTTACTTTTCCCGATACCCACATCCCTAACCAGTGGCTAGTTGTGTTATGTTATGTTCATGCGCTTGTGTGCTGGAAGGAGTTCTCCTTCTTTTCAATGTGTTCATTATTTCTTGTTTCTTCTAAAAATGCATTTCATTGCCTTGTACTTGTACATGTTAATGACAATAAATTGAATACCATAACCATAACCATAACATACCAAAACCTAATAGCATAGCCTGTTGGCTCCCTTAGCAGCAACAACGCAACAAGCGTTTGCGATAACTTGCAATGAGTCTTTTACAGTGTTGTGGAGAATTTTTGGCCCACTCATCTTTTGCAGAATTGTTTAATTCATTCAGCCACCTGGAGGGTTTTCCAGCATTAACGCCTTTGTAAGGTCCATGCCACAGCATCCTCAATAGGATTCAGGTCAGGACTTATTGACTAGGCCACCACCGGTCTTCATTTTGTTTTTCTTCATCCATTCAGAGGTGGACTGCCTGGTGTGTATTTGGAGCATTGCCTGCTGGCAGAACCCAAGTTCGGTTCAGCTTGAGTTCACAAACAGATGGCCGACATTCACCTTCAGGATGTTTTGGTACACAGCAGAAAAAATTTCATAGTTTTTTCCATTTATCACAGCAGTCTTCAGGTCCTGACGCATCAAAACAAACAAAACAACAAAACACAAACAGAAAACAGCACCCCAGCGCTCTCAGAAAAGGACAACGCATTCATCACTACCCCCGCCCATCTTTTTTACTGTATAATGTGTTTTTTTCTGAAATGCTGTGTTACTTTTACGCCTGTGTAATGGTGGACCACCTTCCAAAGAGTTCAACTTTTGTCTCGTCAGTCCACGAATGGTTTCCCCAAAGTCTTGGGGATCATCAAGGTGGGTTCTGCGAAACATTAAGACAGCTTTAATGTCCTTTTTTGCGGGTCAGTAGTGTGGTTTTCCTCCTTGGAACTCTGCCATGCAGGCCATTTTTGGCCCAGTCCTCTTTCTTATGGTGGAGCTTAACCTGACTTAACTGAGGCAAGTGAGCCTGCGTTCTTTGATGTTTGTTTGTGGGGTCCTTTTGTGGACCTTTGAATGAGTCGTCGCTGCTGCGGCTTTGGGTAATTTTGTCGGCTGGCCACTCCTGGAAGGTTCACACTGGTCCAGTCTTCCAGCCATTTGTGGATAATGGCTCTCACTGTGGTTCACTGGAGTCCCAAAGCTTTAGAAATGGCTTTATAACCCTTTCCAGACTGATAGATCTCAATTACTTTCTTTCTCCATTGTTCCTGAATTTCTTTGGATCTCAGCATGATGTGTAGCTTTTAAGGAACTTTTGTTGTACTGCACTTTGTCAGGCAGGACCTATTCAAGTGATGTCCTGATTGAGAACAGGTGTGGCAATAATCAGTCCTGGGTGTGGCTAGAGACAGTGAACTCAGGTGTAATAAACCATAGTTAAGTTACGTCTTAACAAAGGGGGCAATCACTTTTTCACACAGGACCATGTAGGTTTGGATTTTTTTTCTCCCTTAATAATAAACACCTTTAATATGCAGATTGCCATAACTATTAATGACAATGGGTGGACCGGCTTCTGGTGTAGCCACCGAGACGTGGTGTTTGGAAAATATGTGTCTCAATTGTTCTGATGTTCTTGCCACATATGGAATCACCACTGGTTTACACATAGACTGCGGTTGTTGTTCTCGATCTGCACTGTTTGGGTGTCCACATTTGCCCAGGGCCTGCTTAATGTGAGATTTCTCTCCATCCTTAGACGCTGTGTCAGTGGGGACGCTGTCTGCTCAGTGGTACAGTGTCCTGATGCCTCCAAATTTGTGCTCAATTGTGTCCAATGGCTGGGTGGTATTTTTGAATAGGATCTTAGCTCATTCTTTTCCACTTCTTCCATATAGAGGCTGGCCACGATAGGTGAAACTGGGGAATCCAGAGTGTACCCATTTATCTGTCTATAGTACTGCTCTCTGTATGTGAAATAGGTGGATTGAAGACACAGCTCTAGAAGCAAACACACCTGGTCCGAGTTAAGGGTGGTCCTATTGCTAAGAGTGGGGTCATCCTGTAGTTTCACTCGGACTACCTCTACTGCCTCAGCAACTGGAACGCACGTGAAGAGAGATGTGACATCAAACGAGACCATTGTTTAATCCATGTAATGACGTCCCTCACTTTATCTATGAAATCCATGGTGTTCTGAATGTGATGATCCGTTCTGGCTACCAACGGGTTGAGGATCGATGCCAGAAACTTAGCGATGTTGTAGGTCACTGAGTTGATCATACACACAATGGGCCGCAATGGCACATCCTGTTTATGTATCTTAGGTAAACCATACAGACTAGGTGTAGCCTCCCCTGAGTATAATCTGTGGTACAGAGGCCCGTCAATAGCATTGTTTTGCTCTAAAAACTTCAGACAATCTATCACCTTCTTCTTACAATTGTACTAATCTTACAGTTGCTCCCACAGTTGATTTATTCACACCAACCTGCTTGCTTATTGTAGATTCACTCTACCCAGCCTGGTGCAGGTCTACAATTTCATTCCTGGTGTCCATCGACAGCTCTTTGGTCTTGAGTTTGGAGTCTGACTGTTTGAGGCTGTGGACAGGTGTCTTTTATACAGATAATGAGGTCAAACAGGTGCCATTAATACAGGTAACGAGTGGAGGACAGAGAAGCTTCTTAAATAAGAAGTTACAGGTCTGTGAGAAATCTTGCTTGTTTGTGGGTGACCAAATACTTATTTTCCACCATGATTTATGATTAAATTATTAAAAATCCTACAATGTGATTTCCTGGATTTTTTTTTCTCATTTTGTCTCTCATAGTTGAAATGTACCTGTGATGAAAATTACAGTCCTCTCTCGTCTTTCTAAGTAGGAGAACTTACACAATCAGTGGCTGACTAAATACTATATTATTTGGTTTGAATTTAAACAATCATATTAATTAAAACATTTAGCACTGTATGCTTCTGCACAATACAATAATTATCATCTTTGTATCTTTATAAAACTTGAAACACTTACCAAAAACGAAAAATACAGTGTTCCTCTTACCAAGTTGCTTTCTGCCTTACAAGATTGCGTTTCCCTTTTCTGTCAGCAGGTGTCGCAAGTGTTCGCTCATCTGTGCAAGCAGTTGTGGACATGGCCTAAAAGTTTTGCCCATCCTCCACAACTTGTGTCTGAAATTCCAAACTGCCAAACTGTTTTCAGTTTATATGGGCTGTACACACTGTAGCTGGCATTTTGGCCCATTCCTCCATGCAGATCTCCGCTAGAGCAGTGATGTTTTGGGGCAGTTGCTGGGCAACACGGACTTTCAACTCCCTACACAAATTGTCTATGGGGTTGAGGTCTGGAGACTGGCTAGGTCACTCCAGGACATTGAAATGCTTTTTATGCAGCCACTCCTTTGTTGCCCGAGCAGTGTGTTTGGAATCATTGTCATGCTGGAAGACCCAGCCACGTTCCAATGCTCTCACTGATGGAAGGAGGTTTTGGCTTAAAATCACACAATACATGGCCTCGTTCATTCTTCCCTTAACACGGATCAGTCGTCCTGTCCCCTTTGCAGAAAAACAGCCCAAAAGCATGATGTTTCCACCCCCATGCTTGACAGTAGGTATGGTGTTCTTGGGTTGTTCTTCTTCCTACAAATACGACGAGTTGGGTTTTTACCAAAAATTTCTATTTTGGTTTAATCTGACCACATGATATTCTCCCAATCCTCTTCTGGATCATCCATATGCTCTGGCAAACTTCAGACGGGGCCTGGACATGTACTGCTTAAGCAGGGGGGCAACGCCTGCACTGCGGATCTTAGTCCCTCTCGGGTTAACCTCATTGTGTAACTGATGGTAGCCTTGTTACGTTGGTCCCAGCTCTCTGCAGGTCATGATACACAGGTCCGCCGTGTAGTTTTGTGGGATTTTTGCTCACCGTTCTCGATGATCTTTTTGACCCCACAGATAGATCTAGCGTGTGGCCTCAGATCGAAGATTATCATGGTCCTTGTATTTCTACCATTTTTCTTACAATTGCTCCCACAGTTGATTTATTCACAAACACCAACCTCTTGCTTATTGTAAAATAAAAGATTCACTCTACCCAGCCTGGTGCAGGTCTACAATTTTCTTCTTCTTCCAGGTGTTCCATCGACAGCTCTTTGGTGTTGAGTTTGGAGTCTGAACCTGTTTGAAGGCTGTGGACCGGTGGTCTTTTATACAGATAATGATGTTAAACAAGTGCCATTATACAGGTAACGAGTTGGGACAGCAGAGCTTCTTAAGTAAGAAGTTACAGGTCGTGAGAATCTTTCTTGTTTTGTGGGTGACCAAATAATTATTTTCCACCATGATTTAACGATTAAATTCTTTAAAAATCCTACAATGTGATTTCCTGGATTTTTTTCTCTCATTTTGGTCTATCATAGTTAGTGTAGCTATGATGAAAATTACATCCCTCTCTCATCTTTCTAAGTAGGGAGACTTACACACTCATGGCTGACTAAATATCTTTTTTAAAAACCAACTGTAACACCAGTTGCAGTATAAATACAGTTGCAGTCAAAATATTCAAACCCTCAAAGATTTTAAGGATTTTCTAAATAACTCATTTCAAATAGTAAGATTCTGCTTTGGATGGCTCCTTTATGAGTTGATAGAAGCATAAAATCAGAACAGAGAATGCATGATGTAGTATTTGTGTATAACAGTATATTTTGGTAAGATAGACATGTCACAATTATTCAACCCCTATATAATATTTTAGTTTTTAAAGCTTTCTGTCAAATATTATGGACTAAAGTGGAGTTGAAATATAATAAAACCTTTGAGAACTCTATAATGACCCTTCATCTGTATCAGCTGTGATGCATATACAGGTCTTTCTCAAAAAATTAGCATATTGTGATAAAGTTAATTCTTTTCCGTAATGTAATGATAAAAATTAAACTTTCACATATTTTAGATTCATTGCACACCAACTGAAATTGTGGAGGATTGTGGAGAAGGGCCGATTCCAGAGCCACCGTGCACAGGCGTGTGCAGGAAATGGGCTACAGGTGCCGCATTCCCCAGGTCAAGCCATTTTTGAACCAGAAACAGCGGCAGAAGCGCCTGACCTGGGCTACAGAGAAGCAGCACGGACTGTTGCTCAGTGGTCCAAAGTACTTTTTTCGGATGAAAGCAAATTTTGCATGTCATTCGAAAATCAAGGTGCCAGAGTCTGGAGGAAGACTGGGGAGAAGGAAATGCCAAAATGTCTGAAGTCCAGTGTCAAGTACCCACAGTCAGTGATGTTCTGGGGTGCCATGTCAGCTGCTGTGTTGGTCCACTATGTTTTATCAAAGGCAGGGTCAATGCATCTAGCTATCAGGAGATTTTGGAGCACTTCTGCTGAAGAGCTTTATGGAGATGAAGAGTTCATTTTTCAGCACGACCTGGCACCTGCTCACAGTTCCAAAACCACTGGTAAATGGTTTACTGACCATGGTATTACTGTGCTCAATTGGCCTGCCAACTCTCCTGACCTGAACCCGATAGAGAATCTGTGGGATATTGTGAAGAGAAAGTTGAGACGCGCAAGACCCAACACTCTGGATGAGCTTAAGGCCGCTATCAAAGCATCCTGGTCCTCCATAACACCTCAGCAGTGCCACAGGCTGATTGCCTCCATGCCACGCCGCATTGAAGCAGTCATTTCTGCAAAAGGATTCCTGACCAAGTATTGAGTGCATAAACATAAACATAATAATCTGAAGGTTGACTTTTTTTGTATTAAAAACACTTTTCTTTTATTGGTCGGATGAAATATGCTAATTTTGTGAGAATTTTGGGTTTTCATGAGCTGTATGCCAAAATCATCAGTATTAAAACAATAAAAGACTTGAAATATTTCAGTTGGTGTGCAATGAATCTAAAAATATATGAAGTTAATTTTTATCATTACATTACGGAAAAGAATTAACTTTATCACAATATGCAAATTTTTTGAGAAGGACCTGTTGAAAATTCTAAAGGGTTCACAAACTTTCAATCACCACTGTACAGACCACAATCTCTGAGGGATGTGTCCAGCACCCCGTTGAATCTTTGACATGAAAAATTAAAAAGGGGTCCAACCTGGTACTAGGAAGGTGTACCTAATAAAGTGTAAAGTGAGTATATATATATATATATATATATATATATATATATATATATATAGTCAACCTTTACTTCATCCTGGAATCCACACAGACCTACCTTCTCCAGTGTTTGTTTGTGGTTCGCGTGTCTATCACGCTGACATAATGACGCTTCAACCTTTGTAGCCTTTTCAAAGAGCTTCACTGCATTATGAACGAATCGGTCATTCTTCAGACGAAGTGCAATCCTGTGAAAAGAACATATGTGACAGATAAATGGACAGATCATCATGTTATTCACACAGAAATGTTACTGCAGCATTTTTGTGCATTTATTAAATAAGTCGACAGTAGCACTCTACGATATGTTTAAATGCTGCTGATTAAAGATTAATGCTTATCCTTTCTTGGGGCCAACCCAAGGAGCATTGTCCCTATTCCCTACATTCTACCGTCTGTATACAGCATTATTAACCAATAAGGAACAGAGTAAATAAGGATCATAAACAGCTTAGGACACTTCCTAAAACAGGATAAATGCAGGTACAGGGAAATTAAGACTTTTTAAGACTGTATTAAAACCACTCAGAGACAAAGTTAAGACCATTTTTAAGACCATATTAAAATGGCAAAAAAATATTATGTTTACAGACTGTAAGCTGCATTAAAGCCATTACATGCCAAGGATGATACGAAAAGGTGACGCAAAATGCAAAATATTCGGATGAGAATTTTGTTGCCTGGTTCAATTCTTTTGTAGCGAAAAGACTACTAATAAAGAGTGCTATAGTCACATGCTGATATCTCGTGTGCCTGACGTCAAACTGCACGGCTACACTTGGCCAGCGTGGTTGTTGCTATGCAAACACCAGAAGTGATGTTGATTTTGAGTCTTGTCAGCGAGTTTTTGTTATTTGTGATTCCAGTATATCTGATGAACCCATATAGCACAGTGTTCAACATACTTTGTATCAATTAGCTTGAACTGGACTTAACCACAATGCAAAATTGGGGTTATCCAACCAGTTTTGGTAAAATTGACAATTTCCCCGTGTCTGCAGTACTGTCTCTGCTAACTAATAGTGAGTAATAAACATAGCTGTTTATATTAGTGCCCCTCTGAGCCATAAATAATGCTGTTGGTTCTGCTTAGTTCAGTCTGCTTTTTAATCAGTAAACCTTGCATACAAAATCTGTAAACTGCAATGCGTGAAAATAAAACCAAAACTGCATTTAGTCTTTGTGGCATTTTTAAGACCTTTGAAAGATGCATTTAAGATGCTTCAAGGTAAATTAAGTCCTTTTTATTTAGATAAATGAATTTTTAAGGATCAGCAAACACCCCTGTAATATGTTTTAATCAGTGCTTGCATCACATAAACACACACCTTAGCAAAAAAAAAAAAAAAAAAAAAAAGAAAAGTAGCCAAAACAGCAAATTATTACGTTTTATAGGTTCTAATAACAACCACTGTTCAGAAAATTAACAAGAAGTAAGAAAATGCATTCTAGACAAAATACAGCCCACCATTTGTTCAACACTGCTCATTGCTACAGTGACCTGTTTTGAGGGAAAAGCTGAAACACGTATATGGTCGTCTTATACGCAAAGACAAAATCAAAAGATTGAAAAGTTTGATGTGAAACTCAAACTAGCACATGTCTGGGTGTTCGAAGATTGCCAGAACATCTTGTGTTATTTCTTACAAGATTAGCCATTAGTTGGTAATCTGCCGCAGTCCATCAGGCTCATGTTCTGGTCCAGATTTGACCCCTATACAGGTATTAGCCCTTTAAAGCCCAACCAATCAACAGCAGTTCACTTTAACCACCGAGATCTGAAGAATTATAATAGGAAATAAAAATTCTTATATACACCTTATATACATCTAATTCACATCTGAATGACAGTAAGCTAATACGTGCAAACCCTTGGTAATGTCCAATCAGTGTCCTAATTCATAGAACGTAATGGAGACATTCAACGTATTTATGTTTTACCTGTATTAGTCTTTATTACCTGTATTACAAAGTAATAAATGCATTGTGTTGAAGCTTATATACTTTAGACACAAGTAAAAAAAATTAACAGAAAAATAAGCCCTACGTCTCATAAAATAAGCGGACTTGGCAACCGTGCAGCAGTTAAGGGTGGTTTTGACACACCAGCAAAGTCTAAAAAACACAATCTCATATCTTACCTTTCTTCTTTTGTAAGTTTTCGCCTCTATATAAAGAAAAAAAAAGTACATCATTAACAGAATTCAGAAAATGAGCTGCAAAGGTTTAGAAGATTCTTACCGCAGCCATCTTGAGGGACCAAAACTGACTCTCTGTTCTGCTCTTGCTTTTATTCTCTATGTGAAGTAGGAGGAAGTGGCCTGATCAGTAAGGAGGAGGTACTAAAGCAACAGAGGAGGAGGATTTCTGAGTAAAATGCAGTGAGACTGGGCGTGGAAAGTTAAAAGAAATAAAACTAAATATCACAAGACTTTGTGACTATGTAAGGTCTCAGAACAAACCTGTAGTTCAAAAGAGCAATAGGTTAGGATTATTATTTGTCCCAAACAGTACTCTAACAGGAGAAGTATCGTCTGGTCCTGAACAGTACTCTCTCTCAAGACTGCCAATTCCCAAACAGTATTCTCATCATCACATAGTCCTTGGTTGCAGAATGTACTAAACCAATATTGGCAACCAGGTATATGTAAAAGTCAAAGTCACATACATACGGAGTTGCCCACATTCTCCACCAAATTCAAAATATCACTCAATTCTAAAATCACTCAAGGTCATAATAGTTGGCTCAAGCCTAAGACATGAGGAGTGAGCTCTCAGGTTTTCATTCCAAGCACTTGGGAAAGACAAGAGTCCACACAAGAGGATTCAGACTCTTCTGATTTATTGCAGATAAGAAGAAAGCATTTATACAGTGAGAAACGACTTTGTGTGTTCGAAGTGTTAAAGATAAGTCATGTAGTCATGGGTGTATGCAGACGTACAATTACAAGCTAGCATCCATGCTGGAGAACGACTCCCACCCCATGCATGAGACTTTGGAAGCACTAGGTAGCTCCTTCAGTGACAGGCTGCTTCACCCCAAATGTGGGAAGGAGCGCTATCGCAGGTCCTTCCTTCCAGCTGCTGTAAGACTGTACAACCAGCACTGCTCCAAGCTCACACACTCACTGTAATTTACTTATAAAAATCACAATGTGCAATATTTTCTCCTAGGTGCAATCGTTTGTAATTATTATTGGAATCTTTCTTATACTGAGTGCTGTACTGTTCCTTTGCTGATGCAACAAGGTGAATTTCCCCACTGTGGGACTAATAAAGGATTATCTTATCTTATCTTATCTGAATATTATATTCTAGTTGACTTTTGATGTTCCTTGTGGATCCTTGTGGAAAAGTGGAGTGCGTCTTGGGCTCCGGCCATGAAGTCCTCGTTTATTCAGTGCACTTCTTATAGTTGCTACTGAAACACTTGTTCCAGCCTTCATCAGGGCACCCTGTAGGTGTCTTGCACTCACATGGGGGTTTTTCTTAGTTGTCCTTAATGAAATTTTGGGCTTTCTTCCACGGCCAGGCAGGTCTGCAGCTGTTCCATAAGTTTTAAACTTCCTTATAATGCTCCCAATGGTTTCTCTTGGGATGTTATATTTTTTGAAAATCTTCTTATACCCAAGGCTCTTTAGGTGTGATGAAATAATCTCCTCTCTCAGCTTTTGTGGAAGCTCCTTTGTCTTTCCCATGATTGCAACTCAAATTGAATTCCTTCATGTATCATTATAGAGTTCTCAAAGGCTTAATTATGTTTCAACTCCACTTTAGTCCATAAAAACTGCCAGAAAGCTTTAAAAACAACAATATTATATAGGCACTGAATAACTGTGACATGGCTATCTTACCAAACTACACTGTAACACACAAATACTACATCATGCATTTTCTGTTCTGATTTTATGCATCACTCAACTCATAAAGAAGTCATCAAAAGCAGACTCTTGATATTTGAAAAACAAAAAAACACTTCAATTTATAAATCCTTAAATTCTTTGGGGGCTGGGGTTGAATATTTCTGATTGCAACTGTAGGTTTCGAGTTTGAGAGAAACACTGCCACTGTTAAACGAATTTCTAAAGGTAATATGTAACAAAGATGTGGTTGTTACTGTCAGCAGAACGATCCGTTCTAAAAGTTATATGTGGCAGACGTCACATACACAAAGAGAAAGGTATCTTAAAACAGTAGCATATTAGAAACAAGGAGCCTGAGAATAATACCAACACAGAAATGCATTTTAGGACAGGAGGGCAGCTGGGTTAAATGATTAAGGCCCGGGCTTTTACATGGCCATGGACCCCCAAGCCGAAACCACAGGCAGCCCTTCTCAAAAGCCCTTCTCAGTGTTCTCATGATGTTAGATTCATAAACATCATTAACCAATGTGAGAGACACCTTTAGGTGAAGTCCAGACTCTTCAGAGATGGTTTTGTAACCTTTTCCAGCCTGATGATCATCAGCAACTTCTTCCATGCTCCTCAGATCTTGTTTGTTCGTACCATGATACACTTTCATAAACGTGTTATGAAGACCAGACTGAGACAGATCCCTGTTTTTTAATTGAACATTTCCTATGATTTTTTTATTTAATTGTATGATATTATGTTCTGAATTCATGCACATGCAACAAGTATGTATGTATGAAATTATATGTAAAAGTGTTCACTATGAAGGATGTGACAATACCAAGGGTGTGGTTTTGGGGCAGATAGAGTTCAGTCTAATAAAAGAAAACAAAGATTAGATTGAAAATCTACGTGTAACAGCATTGCATTCTTGTTCTTTCTGGTTGTTTAATAGATTGTACAGCAGCAGGATAACAGCAACAACTGCAGCATCATGACACCAGTCTGCAGTTTCACTAGAATTGCTTTTAAAGTGCAGCTGTCAGCTGTTCCATATCTGCTCATCTCTTAGATCCAGCTCTGCAGAATCGTGGGTCTAAGCTAATCACACTAAAGCCTTATGTGGGCTTTTGTTTTTATACACCCAACAACAGGGCTGTGCGCTATAACCAAAATTTAATTTCAGGATATAGGTCATTTCATATCATGATAAAGATATATATCATGTTATAGCACATGTACTGTTTATTCAGTGAATATATTTTTTTTAATAAAATGACCATATGAAAGACCTTTTTCTCATTATGTTACATTATGTACACTCAACAAATAAAAGCTACTTCCTCATATTTAGTTATATTTCTCTGTTTATTTAGAAATTTGTGAAAATTGTTATGCCATATAACAAAATATAAAATTGTACAAATAGGTTTAACGGAATTGCACCGAGTTACTCCACCACATACACACGTAGCCTAGCAACAACGGCAGCCATAACAAAGCAGCAATGTTATAATTATAAAACTAAAAGCAGCCTACATGAATTATAACATGTTTATATTGCAATTTCCTTGGCCCATACTAATTTAAATTTTTTAACATATGACTGGCTGGTCCTGATTTGCTCTTTGACTTTGTTAGCTTCATCAAATTCCACATATTCAGCAGGGTGAAGCTGTTTTAAACGTCTTATTTAATTCATATTCTGAACGTTTTTGGTGTATTTTCACCCTGTCTGTACTGCATGCTGAAGATATGGTTGCGTCCGAGAGATAGATAGACAGACAGAGAGAGATAAGGTGGACTTTAAGAGCACTCAAAACAACTGAAATGTAATACACTCTCCTCATGCATTTGCAGTGGGTCTCATAAACAAACCACTGAAAACTGCTGGGGTTCTTCTGTTTGAAATGACCCTGTTATGCACTGCATTCACTCTCTTTCCTGTTTGTTTGTGTCGCCTTAACAATGCACCACCCGAACAACAAAAAGAACGCTGTACAGACTGTACTTTGAAACACAATTAAATAGACGATAGAGCATAATGTCAAACGATAAACAGTTTTCTATCATCAGGGAACATATTGTCATATCACACAACCCTACCCAACATCTCATCAAAAAAGAGGCAGCTACAGTGCTCTAAAATGAGGAATTTGAAATGAAAATCAGCAATCTTCGGCTGGGGGGGGGTGGCATGTACGGATCTTCAAAACATGCAGGAATCAATCATATTTACATTAAAGGCTAGAAATTTCACCAGTAGTTATACATTAGCATACATATGTGTTCTTACATATCATTAGAGATCATCTTACAGTTCTGCTGCAAAGAGGCAAAGTTAGTGACGTTACACAGGATTAGAGCTGAAGCTGGGGAAATATTTAGCTGTGTTTCACATCAGTTCTCTGCAGAAAGCTCAATAACGAAGATAAAGTTTCATTGTTCTTAATCACCACTCAACAATTTAAAACAGAAACTGTATCTCGCTGTGCTCCTGCTGCTGATCCTGCTGCTGCTGCTGCTCCAGCAGGCTATAGAGAAACAAAAACACACAACTGTTTACTTAAACATCGATATTCTACCAAGCAGTACTGCCATGACAGTCGTATACAAAAGTATGGACCCCAATTAAAAGCCTACTGGATTATATTAATATTTCATATAGAGTATATAGACACACACCAAGTTACCACTTTATTAGCAACAGCTATATAAGAAAACATTCCCGTTCTGTGAATGGAGACACCTGTGGATGAGAGGGGTCAACAGAGAATGGCCAGACTGGCTCCAGCTAAAGGAAAGGCCATGGTATCTCAGATAACTGCTCTCTTCTTCGAGGCGTTTGAAAAGGGGCACCCAAACTGGTTGGATTAAGAGCAGTAGGTCGGTGATGAGACAGGAGCTCGTACCGTTTGTTGCTCAAAGTGCTCAATGATCTTCAGACTTTGGAGGTATGAAGGTTTCAGGTCCTCCAGCATGTTCCTGTGTTCCGCCATCATCTTAACCACTTCGTCTGATTCCTTCGCTTCCTCCCACTCATATTCTGTCTGCAGATTTAAAATAAATGCGTTATCACTTTTAGGCCAAGTGACCAAGCTGAAGCTCTGGAGCTCGTTTTGGATTCATCACGAGAAGAACTGACTGCTTGGATACATTCAAAGGAATCATAAACAAGCCATTAAGAAACCAGAATGTCCAAAAAAGGTCAAAATATTTGCAGAAACTTCATCCATATGAAATCCAAGTGATAAAACCAAGGTGGCAGCAATTAATGATAAGAAGAAGAAAAAGAAGAAGAAGAAAGGAAAAACGTGGACTAACTTCAAGTGTTTCTTAGCAGGTACAGGATTTGGCTTTTCGTGCTGGGAACCTGACCATGGTGATAATAATGGGTGAAGGCCAATTTGCTGCTGGGGCATTTATGGTTAAGGATTATTTATATCTGTGAGGTCTTTAGGTTTGAAGTAGGGATCCATCGATTACAATTTTCTGGACTGATTTCGATTGCAGATTTTTTAAACATACAGTGGGGTAAAAAAAAAGTCAGCCAAGTTCTCCTAAAATATGAGAGAGGTCTGTAATTCTCATCATAGGTACACTGAATATGAGAGACAAAATGAGAAAAAAATCCAAGAAATCACATTGTAGGATTTTTAAATAATTTCATTGAAAATCATCACTTTGGGACCACAGTAACAAAGGCTACTATAAGTAACACACTACTTACCCTAGCACTAGCTTTAGCTTTAACCTCTTTGCATTTGTTAGTTTTGTCAAATTCTGCATATTCAGTGGGGTGATGCTGTTTTAAACGTCTTAATAAAATTGTGATTTTAAACAATTTCAGAATTGTTCTTTCATGACTTATTTTTGGCATGCCTGTAATCCGAACAGTACACTCTGAACAGATGCCACACTAAAGACATGGCTGTGTCTTAAATAGATACCTGCACTTTCAATAGTGTCTCTGCTCTACCTAGACTGTGGGAGGTATTCAGGCATTCACCCCCAACCTCACCCCATTAACATGACCCCAAGCTCAATCCTCAATGAAGCTTTATTTCAGCTATTTTCTCATAACCGGTGCTCACCACATCCTCAAAGCTTTGGCCACGGTAGTACTGTTTGGTGCCTGGAAATTTCACACCATGTTCAAGGAGATCCTTCAGACTGTCAGCAACCAGATGCAGGTGGTTATCTTCATAGCCGTATACTTTCCCGTCCTCACACACCATCAGCAAAATCTCAGCTTTAGGTAGGTGACCTGGAAGGGGTTTTCCAACACCGATGACCTCCATGAACATGTGGTCTGGGAGATAGAACTGCTCCCATTCATCAAACATGTCACGTCTCCCCCCATATGATGTGTCTTCCAAAGGTCCGATCTTGAAGCTGTATTCTTTCAGCATAGCTGTGTGGCCACGGTTCTTAGCAACAGCTTTGCTGACATTCTTCAGGAAATCAGTCTTATCTGAAAAAGGACAGAGCAGAATTAGAGAGAAAACTCATCTGGACTGGATCCTGGTTTAAATGATACAGAGACAGTAACAGGCTCTACCTCTCACAGGGTCAGGTTTCAGGAAGTCTGCTTTAATGCTTGCTTGTGCACTAAAAAATTAATAGAAAAAACATAAATCAACAGGAAGAGTAAATACAACCAAACAGCAACCAGAACTGAGAGAAGGTTGGAAGCAAAACAACCTTATTCATCTACAGTCTCATCAATCCCATTTAATTCTGAACCTAATGTAGTTGTCAAAAAATCTATACAGGAAGATGTGCATTGCTAGGCATTGTTTATACTTTAGAAATAATAATGAATGCATTTTATTGCATGTAAACCCGATAATCGTGAATCGAATCGTAAGCAGAGTGTATCTTATTCATTTGTGATAAGATGCAGTCTAATAAATATTGCAAACCAGCTCTTGTTTGTAGTTGCGCATTACTACTACAGCTAAAGAAAGGTTTTATTCTCCATTTTATAATATTTATCAAGTTCATCTTATTTACTATGAACAAAAACATAGGCCAAACACAAACTGTTAAAGCAGTGTTATTCCACTCTGTGGTAACAGCTTCAACAGTCAATAAGTAGCTGAAAAACATTTACCAGTTAGTTAGTGTTTAATGTGAGACAAAATATTCTCTATTGTGGTCAAATCTGGACTCATGACAACAGAACAAAATACGAACCTGGGGGGTATTTCAGAAAGCAGGTTTAGTGAAAACTCGGAGTAAGTTGACTCAGAGTTTACGGATACTCTAGGTTTTCGGTTTCATGGAGCAAGTTCAGCGTAACTTGGAGTCAATTACTCCGGCAACATGCTCCGTGAAGCTAAGCTGCTCGCTAGCAGGTTTACTTAAACCAACCCTGAGTTTTTAATCACATCGAAGCACAAACACTACAGAGAAATCTCCGTCTGGAGAGGCTGATCAGACCCCGCTTTAATGTTTCCTCGTTCCCTGATGATTATCTGTGTGAGCCTCAGCGTTTCTCAGGCCAGTCGATCATTTCTATGAACAATCTTCTCCGCTATCAATCGCTCATATGACACTCCGTGGACTCCGTTCGGAGCAAATTCTTTGTGTTGGCTCCAGGTTTGTGCCAAGAGGGGTTTTCAATACAAAATCAGCGATGCTGAGCATATTTCTAAAGCAGCCGCCTGTCGGGCTGTCAGAACTGTGACTCTTGCATTAAAACGGTTACTATAAACCTTTGTGGTGAGCCTAAGCCTGATCAAAGAAGAATTCCACAGAGTTTTATGTATCAGTCTAAACAATAAGAAATTTATTTAGTATGAAGCTTTGAGACTTGAATCAGTTACTATGATTTTAATATTAATATGATTTTAGGGTTTCCAAGTGTGATTGGCTGCATAGATGGCACTCTTTGCTTTATGAAGGAGATTAAGTGAATAGGAAGTTTTCCCACAGCATTAATGTGCAGGTAGGCCTA